>CATIWM010227887.1:0-10947 GCA_949671775.1 Mallotus repandus
TCGAACATTTTAGCAATTTGTTCACTATTGTTAAGATTTTTCATAACCATTATGTTGTGAGCTAGGCGACTACCTACAAGATCTTACATAGTTTTAATACAAAATGCATGGCTAATGAGTTGTTTAAAAATAATTGTCCACTTGTGTCTTCTTCTAAAAATGATTCCAATTTTGAGATATTATTGATGTAAATATTCTCTAAACATTTTAGCATTGATAATAGTTGTACTCTCTCTTCCCACCCTTTAATAGTTTGCATATGTATTTTTGTAGTGTCTTGTAGATCTCAATGTTGCTCTGCGTTAGCTTATCTACTAGCTTCCCTAGAGTAAGGCAGAAGAGGATAAGTTTGGAATAAGCGAGAGGCATGTTTATTGCATACATTTTGACACATTTTAGTATAGCCACAATCATCATCAAATATTTTAATTGTAATTAGAGTTGTACGCAGCAATTGTTCAAAAATATTCACAAAACTATACCAGGATATAATTTTTTTGGGAAGTAATTTATTGACAATGTTGTTATAAACATGAAATTAGCAAAGTTTGTTGGTAGTATTGTTATCAAATTTGCTAAAAAGATCAATAAATAAAGATAACTAAAATTGCTCAAAATTGAATAAAAACAGTCAAAACTAATTGAAGAATAAAATTTGGCTGGAAGGAGTCAAAATTAACCAACTAAACTTGTATCAAAACTCATTTAGTTAGTTTTGAATCATTTTAGTAAATTTTGATTGGTCTTTTATTTTTTTTCTCATCAACGAAATTCGAGTTGTATATATGCTTATTGCAAGGAACATAACCTTGTCAACAATTTAATCACTGATTCGATTGAACACCACACCTTCAATGACATTTTAGTATCATCCAACAATGCATAAGTTTCACTACCCTGATATAAATAAGAAAAAAAGAAAAAATATAGGAGCAATTTATAAAAAGAAGATTGTTTTACATTATTTCATATATTCACAAAATTTTTTAATTGTATTTATCTTTAATAATTATTTGTTGAGAAGGATATATAGGAATTTCCTAAAAAGGAATGTCAATGATATAGTGATTTATATTGATAGAGCACAAAATTAAGAACTTAATTTAGCTTTGATTTAGGATATCACAACTGTACATATCTCATTATATCTACTGTAATATTAGGAAATAATGTCCCAGTATCATAGGCTTGCTGTATAAATACACTGTAACTCTTGCTATCAAATACAATTAAAATTCACACAAAATCTCTTTATGGTATCAGAGCCCTCTCTATCCATAGAATAAAGAACTTTCCTCCTCCTTAAAACTCTAACCTAATTCTAAATTTTTGTCATTGTTGTCAAGATGACCAACTCAATATCATCTACACCCATCTCTCCAAAACAAGACCCACCAACTTGACCAACACACTCTACTACAACCTCAGAAAATCTAGTAACCTTTACCCCTACAAATTTAATGACCCAAAATAACATGATTCCAGCAAATAGTAATCTAATTTCTCTCAATGCCTCATCTCAGATTCCTTTTGAACTCTTAAAAGGTGGAGGAAACTATGCATCATGGAAATCATAGGTGACTAATCTCTTATTTGGTTATGGTTTGCTCGGTTATATTGACGACACCTTACCTTGCCCACCTAACACCGATCAAACTCATTTGTTTTGGCTTCGTCAGGATAGGTTGGCGCTGTTAGGCATTCAAGCCACTGTTCACAACACAATCAGTCCTATTATAAATAATTGCACTACCTCTACTGAAGCATGGAACAAATTGAAAAATAGTTATGCCAATCGTTCCAATGCCCGTATGTTATCTCTCTTGTCATCTCTTATGTCATATAAGAAGGAAGGAAAATCGGTTGCTACTTATATGAACAAAGTCAAAAGCATTATTGATGATCTTGCTCTCTTTTGTCATTCTTTGACTGATGCAAAAATTATCACCTACACTCTTAATGGACTCAGTGATGAGTTTAAAGAACTAACAGCTGCTATCCGAATTCGTGATGCTCCTATATCTTTCGAAGACCTCTTTGATAAACTCCTTGATGAGGAAATCATTCAAAACCATGGTGACCAGCCCAATGAAAATGAAACTCCAGTCACTGCTCAGATTGCTCAGTGGTGAAACAATAATTACAAACGAAGAAACGAGTAAGGAAATCATTGGGCATCCCAGTCCTCAACCAATTTGAATGCAGAAAATTTCATAAATCTAAATCAATTTTATCAGCTCCAAAAATTTGGTTGTCAATCAAACCTCCACCAATCTCGATAAGGCAATAATTCCAACAAGGGATTCTCTTCACAAGGTGTTGGTTTCAATCCTAATTCTCAGTCTTATTTACCATCATGGAATATTCATTGTCAATGTCAATTTGTAATTGTTTGTCAATTGCGTGACAAACCAAGTCATACTGCTAAGTCATGTCGCTCTCATGCAAGACCATCTACCAATTTTAGTCGACCACAAGCTCATTATACTAATGGAAATTCAAGTAATTCCAACAATACTTGGGTGATGGATTCAGGAGCCACACACCATATGACTTCAGATCTTCACAACCTATCCATGTGTTCTGATTACCTTGGAGACGAAAATGTCATAGTTGGTAATGGTAATGGCATTCCTATCTCTCACACTGGTTGTTCGACTATTAACCCACCTGTTACCTTATTTACACTTAACAATGTTCTTTGTGCACCTTTGTTAAAGAAAAATCTTATTTTAGTTTCTCAATTTTGCACACAAAATCATATATATGTCAAATTTTTTCCTAACCACTTTCTTGTGAAGATTTGAGCATGGGGGCATCCTTGGCTCGAGGCCATAGTAGGAACAACTTGTACTATTGCCCATCCTCAACCTCCCCATCACTGTCAGTTGCATCAACATCTAAGTTATGGCATCAAAGGCTTGGTCACCCATCTCTGCCCATTCAAAAGAAAATCCTTGATAGCAATAAAATTTCAGCTTCAGATACTAATAACACCACCAACATTTGTGATTCTTGTTTATGTAACAAAATTCATAAATTTTCATTAAAAAACACTTTTGTGATTTGTGATAAACCATTTCAAATTTTATATTCTGATGTATGGGGTCCTGCCCCTATTACTTCATTTGGCAATTTCAAGTATTATGTTATATTGGTTGATTACTACACAAACTATACATGGTTACATCCTCTTTTGACCTTAGCAATAATCAATCTTGATTTTGATCTTAACAATCTTAGTTTTGAGCATTTATATGTTTGTTTAAGTGTGTATAAGCTAGGACTATCATGCAAATCAAAATGGAGTTAAGCATGCTTTTGGGCTAATTTGACCTCCGAGATTCAGGGAAGATTTTAACATTCTTAGATCTCTATAATGAGGAAGTGTTCTTCTTAACATTTGAAGTATACTTTTTAATCTTTCCGAATTGAGCTTACCTGTCAAAATATAAGCTCATTTGGATATGAAAATCTTGAATCAAAGTCAGCATATGCAGCTTTCATCTTAAGTTGAGCAGCTCTTAGTATTTCAGCAATATCTTGAGCTACAGATGTCCAATTGAGATGATTAAAAATGATATGGAAATATAATACAATTATCTAAAAATTTTATGAAGAAATTTAAGGCTAATTCGATTGTCTTCAATGACGCTCACGAGCGTCTCACAAGCAACGTCCTATAGCATCTTTTTGTGCCTGTTTAAGTGATTTAGGCAGTGATGCTCACGAGGAGTGCTCATGATCATGAGCACTCCTCTGACAGAAAATCATGGGAATTTTTGGCTTTTTTCAAAGGTAACGGCTAGTACTTTCCTCCTCAAGAGCTAGAAGCGCTTCCTCACGATCATGAGCATCCTTTAAGCTGCAAAAAGTCCAAGAATATTCAAAATTCATTTATAGACATTGGAGAAATAATTGATACATCCAACAACTATATTTTTTAGTGTTTATCTATATTAACACCTCTTTGAGTTCAATTGAAGGTTTAAGACACTTGATTATTCAAATTCTCTCTTAAGCATTCAATTAAGCTCTCAAATTCTCTTTTAAACAATTTCTATATTCGTATAACTCTTATGAGAGTTGGTGAGTGTTAGAATAGATATTCTTGTTCTTTCATTTTCTGGGTTTGAGAAAATGGGAAGTGAGATTCTATTCTAAAGGAATTATTTTATGTGTTTAGCCATTAAAACACTTGGGTTTTAGATTTAGAGTGAGCCTAGAAAACTCTTAATTGTAAAGTTGAAATAATGAGCCTAGAAAACTCTTAATTGTAAAGTTGAAATAATGAGCGTTAAACTCTTGTTTAATCTCAATCTTGTGAATAAGATTGTGGGTGATTGAAAAATCCTAACTTAGCGATAAGTTAGGTGGAGACGTAAGATTGTTGTTGAATCTAAACTCCTTAAATCATTGTGTTCTTTATTCTTCCTTCTCAACATTCTTTCAATTCTTGTTTATTTGTTTTTAAGTTTTGATTTTTATTTGGTAGCCCTATCCAACCCCCCAGTTTTAACATTTTGAACTTGACATATAGGTTGAGAAGAAGATGATATATCACCATATTGCATTTTATACTCATTAAATAATTCTCCTAAAACTCTTCTAATATCGTTAGTAATATTATCAATATCAATTTCAAATTTACAATATTTAAACATCCATAATACATACTTAAATAATTGTCTAAACCATCTATTTTAATTCTTGGATCAAAAACACATGCAACAATATTTAAAATAATTTAACCATTTATTTTTCATTAATAATATTGATTCTCTTAAAACTAAGTCAGTCTCATTTTCTTGCATAGCACCAACAATATTAATACATTCAATTAATAATAACTAAGATGTTAGGTAATAAACTCCACTTAATATGTATGTTGCACCATTAAAAACTTTTAAAATATCTAAATTTTTTTGACAAAGTTTCCAATTTTTTGGACATAAATTAACTTGTGAAACATTATTATTGATAAACATACTCAATAATTCTTTATATGAAAAGACTCGTTTAGTAATTCATATGTTGAATTCCAACAAGTTGAAACATCTCTTGAAAATATTTTTGGTTTTTTTCTATTTTCTCTAAAAAATTTTGCCCACATTTTCATTATTTGTGGATGTGTCCACAAAAATGCAATTGCTTTTTTTATTGGTTGTAAACATACATCCAATGACCTTAAACCATCTTGTACACATAAATTTAAAACATAGCAAACACATCTAATATGAAAAAAAATTCCTCCAATATTTGGTTGACAAATATTTTTTAGGTCAACTATAGATGCAATATTTGTAGCTGCATTATCAAAACCTACATAAAATATTTTTTGTACCAAACTATATTCTTGTAAAATATTTTGAATAATTCTAAAAATATTTTCAGCAGTATACCGATCATCAAAAACTTGAAATGCAATAATTCTTTTTTGTATTTATCATTCATTGTCAATCCAATGGCAAGTTATTCCCATATATGAGTGCTTTTGCCAATGATCACTCCATATATCGGAACAAATTGATACACGTCCATCCAATTTTAAAAATAATTTATGCAATTTTTTTTTTCTTTTGAATATAATTTATAAAGAGTACATTTTAAAGTATTTCTAGGTATACGTTTTGCATATGGATTTAATGCATTTTGACAATAATTAATAAATCCTACTTTCTCACAAAAAATTAAAGGATAAATGTTCCATAGAAATCATTTTAGCTAATTCAACTTTATTAATTTCATCCAAATATTTAAATAATTGAGATGGAGTAGAAGAAGAACATGTGTACTCGAAAATTTGCGTTTGTTGTATTTCTACTCCAATTTGGTTTGAATGCTTGGTAGTTAAATGTCATCGAACCATTCTGCACCCCCCCCCCCCCCCCCCAAGCTTTGAATGTGTATTTTTTTGGACAATAGTTACAAGTTACTTCATACAAGCCATTTGCATTTGGTTGTTGAGTTTTCTTGAAATGCACTTGAAAAATACCGGATCCTCCTCGTCCTCGACCTCCACCTCTAATTTATGAGGGTTGCACTTGTTCTTGTGAATTAATATTGGTGGCGATTTCTTCCACTAAATTTTCTTCGGTGTCCACAAATTCTTCTTCTAAATGATTCATCATATTGTCTATTGATTCTCAAATTCACTTCTTCTTCTTCTACTTGAACTTGCTATTTGATTTATGGTGAAAATACAAAATTTTTAATAAAAATTTGAAGAAATAATAATATTATTAATAATTTGAGAGTAATAATAATAAAAAGATGATTATAAGAGAAGGTTGAGAATGAAAATTGAGAGAAAATGAATGAGAGAGTATGTATATGAATAATTGTGAAAAAATTTGTGAGTGGGGGAAGGTATTTATGGAAAAAAAATTACCTTAAAATGACTATATTATCCTAAAAATATAAATATTATTAAGGTCAATTTAGTCATTTTATATTATTTATTTATATATAATTTAATTTAAAAAAAGAAAGTAGGTGACTATTTAAGGAGCCAGCAATCACCAAAGTTTGAAAAGTTTTTTTCAAAAACTTTGCATTTGCCGGTGGAGTAATGGCTACTTTGTTGGTAACGGGCCTTTTTGGCCCTTTATATATATATATATATATATAAGTTTTAATAGATTACTTATTACTTTATAGTTATAGTCTTATAGACATTTGAATGTTATATTGTCATATTGACACTTGATTATATAAAATATAAATTATATATAAATTTCTATTTTTTGTAAATAATTTACAATTTTTATTTTATCAAAATTATTTTATCTATATTTATTCTCTAATTTTTTTATTAAATAATCGGTTATAAATAAAAATAAAATTAAATAATTGTGACTTAAAAAAATAAAATCTAACAATATATATACATTTAAAAAATTCGGTTTGGAACTGTTGAACCGGTGGTTCCGGAACCGCCGGTTCATAGTTCAAAAAAATTTGAACCAACCCTGAACTAAAAACAAGACGGTTTTGGTTCGGTTCATTCCCGATTCTAATTCTAACCGATTTCAGACCAGTTCAAAAATGGGCCGGTTCAGGACCCGACCGGCCCGTGGCCACCCCTAATCTGACATAACCTAATTTACAGTGAATATTGTAGTCCTTTTGTCTCACGATATCTTGATTGAATACAAGGCATAGTTTATGTCATCCTTACACAACTCAATTATATTATTTCTTGATTTTAAGTAGACTGAGAATGATAACTCTTTATCAATTCATTTTAGCATAACAATGCATTTTCCTCGGTCTATCTTATCAAGGGGCCCACAGATATCTTACTAAAATTAAATGAGGGAAAAATTTCTTTCTCAATCACTCGCATTCCTCACATAACTCATTTCGTATCCAACAACAATCTATTTCATCATCTTGTTAAAGACAATGTTAGAATGTGTCAAAATACAAAATAGTTATGTAGAAATCCATGGTGATTTTAAGGTCAGATGACTAAATCAATATTACTGTGATGAGAATAACTTATAACAATTATCTATGTAGTATTCTTATAGTTGGTCAATCTAGTACATCATTTCTCAAATAAGTACCTATGAGTTGACTTAATATCTCATATTCATGATTAGTAAAACATAATCATTAGTTTACACCATACTAGCCTTAATTCATTATTAGTTTAATAATAATAAATGACTATGGAAAATTTGAATAGAACTTATATATAATCTAAGAGTTTTACTATCAAGTCACATACTTGATGGCCTTTGAAAAAATTGACTATTCAAGTAATTATCTTAACATAAAATGATAATGAAAATGCCTCTTTATTAATAAAATGATAAATTAAAATATGGTCACACATGATTGATCTAGTGCATATCACTAACAGTTTATCCACTTCCTTAGGCGGTTAGCTAATGTCTTAGCAATGATCTTGTATGAGAAGTTACAGCAACTAATCGGTCTAAAATTAGAGACCTTCTTGGGTTGTTAAACTTTTAGCACTAGGGCAATCAGAGTTTTGTTAAGGTTACGGTCTAGGTGCCCTGTATCAAAGAACTTTTTTACCGTTGCAATAACATCATCACTTATAATGTTCTAGTTTTGCTTAAAAAGCGCACCAGGGTATCCTTCAGGATTAGGGGCTTTGATTTAGCCCATTTGGTGAATGGTTTATTTCACTTATGTTGTTGTGATTGGGGCATTAATTGCTTAATAGATTTGTTCTATAACGAGGTAAGGGATAGCATCTTCAACCTCTCGATTGACACTGATTGGTTCTGCTTTATAAAGATTCCCAAAGAAATCAATGATCTACTCTTTGATTCGACCTTCCTCAATAAGCCATTCTCCATTTCCACTTCATAATCTCGATAGTCTATTTCTTGATCTTCTTTATAGAGTAGAAAGGTGGAAGAACTTGGTGTTCTTATCACCCTTACTGTTGAGCCCAATATTGTTTCTCTTCACTCCATAAGCTATTGATTTGTTATTTTAACAAATCAATTTCCTACTTTGTAGATTCACTTGACTCACCCTCTTACAAATCATTGATTCAGAATTTCAAAGCTTCAATCTTTCTCTTCAAGTTTCCACATTTTAATTTGCTCCACTCCTTAAGCATTATAGAGCAATCAAAAAGTTTTTTAGCCAAATCCTTTCCTATTCTCTCCCCTTTATCTCGTTCCCAAGTCTGCCTTATCATATCTCTGTACTCCCCATCTCTGGCCCATTTTGTTTTGTATTTGAAGCTTTTATTCACTCTAGGGTGCTTTCAATTTAGGCGAATAACCATAGGCCTATAGTCTGACGTCTCAAAGCTCTCATAGAGGACAATGGCATTAGCATAGATGCTCCTCCATTCTAGGTTAGTAAGAGCTCTATCAAGTCTTGCCATAATTTTAGAGCTTTCATTCTGCCTGTTATGCCAAGTGAAGCTATGACCTTAGAAGCCTAGGTCCAAGAGATTTTCCTGTTCCATAAAATCGGTAAGACGTGAACCATGGGTCCAATGAAAATCAACACCTCCCATTTTCACCTCAACTGTTCGGATCATGTTGAAATCACCTTCTATTAACCAAGGATTGCTATGGTCTTGGGTGTGATTTGTAAGTTCACCAAGCACTCTTTGTCTATCCTTCTTCTCCGGAGCCCCATAAATCCCGATGAAGTACCAATTATGGTTCCCCTCTACGAGTAAATTGATAAAGTTCTTACATGTGGCTTTGATTTTGATTATCCATTTGGCCTTCCACTATATAGCCAATCCACCTGCATTCTCTACTGGGTCGACGTGCTCATACCCATCAAATCGGTTAGCTCTTTGAATAACCTCCATCTTGCTTTGGTCAACTTTGGTTTCCATGAGGAAAACTATATCTGGTTTGTGTCTCACAATTAGATCTTTCAGGTATCTAGTGGTCATCTAGTTTGTAATGCCCTAGCAATTCCACGTTACAATGTTCATCTTGTTGCAGACAAGAAAGATTCAAAAATAGTTTGAAAGAAAGGGATACCCTTCTGTTAAAAAAAATGTATACCCTAGACCCGATAATAGGAATATTCCTCTTTTAAATAAATTATATAGAAATAAATTTTAGAAATCAACTATTTAATTATACTCTTACTCGCTTATGATTGATGATAGTGATTAATAACTAAAAGATAAAGTTTGCATTGCAACACATATCTATGCTTATTAAAATTAAGATAAAAAATATGAGAAATTTTTGTTGTATAAATTAATATAAAAAAATATTAAAGTGATTGATTACCATGAACTAAAAATAATTTAGATAAGATTTATTATCATATATTTAAAATAAGTTTTTTTTTAACACTAACTTTCATTAAACATCAAATAGATTACAAGAGTTTTAGCAAATAATTAGGAGAAAAACAATCCAACAGGGATTATTACAAATAACATCAAGATTTGTAGCAACCCAAGTTGTGGCCTTGTTGACCTTGCTAGAGATATGAAGCAATAAAAACAAAGGCTCAGAGCTAACTATTATAATGATATCTGGAAAAATAACAAGAATCTCCCACGGGCAATGCTCCAAACCTTTCGTATGTGCCTCAATCACAAGCAAGGCATTAGATTCGAAAATAGTTCTCTGGATACCCTTTAAAATTAGACCAAGACACAACAACTAAAAGGGTTGCTTCTTCTACAATAAGCGCTGAAACAGGGCTATGAGAAAACCTAAAACCACTATACCAATGGCCAGTATGATCCCAAATCAGCACCGCCATCATCTCATGAGGATTTGTTAAAACATGCATCCAAGTTTAATTTCAAATATCTTGGAGGAGGAGCAGTCCACTGCACATGATCAGCCAAATGATACATCTTTTCTTGAACTGCATAAGGACAACTCGGATAATTAAGAACCCAGGCTTCAACTGCTCTATCGACAACAACTTTATTTGGCATAATATCACCAAGAAGAGGAGCGCTCCAAGCAGTTTGCAGTCTGAAGAAGCAACCATTATTCACCTGATTAGAAGATGAAGGAATACCCTACTAATGCAGATGAACCAAAAGAGCTTTAAAAACCTAAAAACCTCCATGAAAGGAGAATAAAATCATCACAATGATGAGCTACAAAAGGAAAATAAGCAGTAGATATACAAAGTAAAGTCAAAAAACAAAAAAGAAAGACCAATTTTTGGCCAAAAATGGTCAAAAATTAGCCTTTCAAATAGAGCAAATGAGGAAGAAGAATTGTAGCAATAGCAGGAAGTCCCTAGAGAGGAAAAGTTATATTTAAAATCAGTTTATATTTACCAAAACTCGCATTAAATGAAAATTTTGAAGTGCTGATGGTAGTCCGCAAGTATACGGATTCGTACAAGTAGTAATTAAATATCGATCCCACAGAGATTGCAAATTGACTATTGTAATACTAATTGTATTTGTTTGTTTAAACAAAGCAAAAGATATTTTAAATGTAAATTAGA
>CATIWM010227891.1:0-15856 GCA_949671775.1 Mallotus repandus
GTCTCTGCACTCTCAGGTTTTAAACACAAAGCAAAAGCATTGGCTGCAGCCGTTTTCTCAGCAGCAGCAGCGGCCATGGCAGACAAGAAGAGAAAAGCGAGAGACGAGAAGAGGAGTAAGCAGAAAACTGAAAAATCAAACAAAAAATGGAAAAAGAAATCATTGAATAGGAATAACAAAACCGACGGGAGAAGTAAGAAAAAAACCGGTCCTCGCTTGCCCAACGCCCTGCGAAAGGAGCTTGACCGCATAAGCCCTAATAACCACCAATTTGACCATGGAGAAGAAACAGAAGACGAAGATATCTTCTCTGATGAGGATGAGATGGTCAACGACGTTTATGAGTATGAGGAACGTTTGCCTGAAGAAGAGTCTAAGAAGAACCGCCGTTATGATCCTGTTGAGAATTACGAGTACGAGTTGCCTGAGAAATTCAAGGTATTTTGATCTTTATATTCATATTTTAAATTGGTTTAAATACTTAATTATAAGTAAAGAGTGCTTGGAAATGCTGAAAATGCAATGATTTAATTTTTAATCGAATTCTATTGAGTCAGTTATTGTGTGTTTTGTCGTCATTTTCAATTCTTTAAGCATCATATAGATGAAATATAACGTTATTCTGCGGGCTTGCAAGTACTGCACGAGATTTGTTCCAAACAAGGCCTTAGTGTTCAATCTGAAATTGAATCTTGGAGGAGTCTATGAGAATGTGTTCAATTCAGTTCATTTAATATTAGCTTTTTCCTTTTTTTTTAAAAAAAAATGTAGGATGAGGATGTGCATTCGGATGATGATGATGAGGATGACGATTTCGATGGTGATTCAAAAAAGGCTAAGGATCATAATGCTAAAAGAAAAAAGATAGACAGTGACGATGCAGATAAGGAAGATGATGAAAGGCATTTGAGGATGTTGGAAGGAATCACTGGAATGCCAACTGAGGCTTTTGATGGTACCTTCTTTAAATGAATTATATGAATTGCAATTACTAGTTCTATTAGTTAGTTAGTAGCATGTTCGACCTCTCAAACATATGATTGTTGTCAGGCAAGAAGAAAAAGAAGAATGTTGTTATATCTGAGGCATATCCTGAATCTGAATACAATCCTAGCCGCGATGTTCTAGATGGTGATGGACAGATATCCATTGAAGATCTTCTTGGAAGTCTTCATGGAACGTCAGTTTATAGCCAACTTCGCAAGAGAACTCAGCAGATGGATAAAAAGTCTGCTCCTCTCCATGCTCCACTTCCCAAGGGAGTCCAAGACAAAATTGAGAGACAGGGAGCTTATGAACTAGCAAAGAAAGATATTACAAAATGGGAGCCCTTAGTAAAAAGGAATAGGGAGGCTCCTACTATTATATTTGATAGAGATGTAAATTTGGGGTTTTCTACCGTGGGAGCAATAGCTTCTGAATTTGAACCTAGAACAGAGTTTGAGAAGAAGATGGCTTCATTAGTTTATAATGACAAGGTTATGGAAGCTCACAAGGAAGATGGTGCTAGACTTCTTGAGTTAAATAAGGTATGGAAGCTGCAGTTACTCCTTGAGTGTCAGTGCTTTTAACGTTCTTCATATGTGATTCACATATACTTCTTGTCTGGACTCTGGTTATGGGCTCTTTCTTATTTTCCTTTTTCTTGCAATATTATTGCCACAAAAATATTAACGTGAAAAGCAGGAACATTTTAGTTTGTGGGATGAAATCTACATTTAATAGTGCATCAAAATGTTTATGATAGTTTAGAAGAAACTTCTGATGATTTACTATACTAAAGAAAAACTTTTGATGACTGTTTCAACTCTGAAATAGAAGACAATCTGTTTGTTGTTAATAACCAATACCTATGCATCCAACTCGAATTTTATCATCCAAAATGAGTACTTATCCAAGTCCAACAATATGATATGAAAATTTGTGATTGCGATAGCCTGTAAATGTGCTTTCATGTTCTATGTGATAGTTGTGCAATCTGCAGAAAAACTCCCTGCATGCTAAGTATAAAACAGTAACATTTAGCAAATTAAATCAGGTTTCGAACAGAAGTTGCTAGATGATCCTTACTTTTGTAATCCAAAGCACTGCCTAAACATGACTTGCTCAAGGGAAGTTAGTACTTACTGGAAGTCAAACTTTTGCTTAAGAGAAAGCTGAAAAAGTGAGACAGTGGTTTGATACAACTGATTGTACAGATCATTGCACCAAAATTGGATTTCTCAACTTGGGTTCTTTTATGAAATGCTGTGCAGAATGTCTTCAGAAAAATAATAGTGGATATCTGAGTCTTTACATGAAAAGAGGACAGTAATTTACTACCCTTCCCCACATCTTCTTCCCATTACTATCTGCTAGTGAGGTTATTACCGTCATGAAGTCAATTTTGATGTTGCAAACATGCAGGAGCTCGTTTGAGTGAAGTTTTATGTTCCTGTCAGTGTTAAATTGTAATTGTTCCAAAGCCAATAAATATCAGTTGGATTTTTCGACTTCTTGATTTTAAGCAAACATAAATTGATTTTATACTCTCCCAAATCTTGTTATTTCATCATTTTTTTGTGCCTTTATCTGCACAAATATTCGTGGCATCAAAGCTTTTATCTTAGTTCTGTTTCATTTCACAAAAGAGTTACTGAATGTTTCTTGTGTTGAATGATTTTTTGTAGGTATCAGCTAAAGATATTAGAGACAAATGGAATCATATTGCTAAAATGCGCAGTCTTCTTTTCCGTCATGAAGTGAAGATGAAACGCGTAAAAAAAATAAAATCCAAAGTTTATCGCCGGCTATTGAAAAAAGACAAATTGAAATCGTTATCCAATGGAATGCATTTGGATTCAGAAGAAGCTAAGGAACAGGCTGAGAAGCAGGAGTTCAAACGGGCACAGGTGATTAGTAATTTTTTTTAGCATGCTGGATTCCAAAGATTAGTTGTTGTTCCCTCTTTCTAATAGCCATAATTAGTGAAAGTAGCAAATTTATTCTTAACCATTAAATTTGATGCAGGAACGCTTTACTTTGAAGCACAAAAATCATTCAAAGTGGGCAAGGCGCAAATTAGAGCGTGGTCTCAACATGCAAGATGATGGTACTAGAGAAGCTATAGCTGAACAACTCCATCTACATGCTCGTTTGACGAGGAAAATGAAATCTATGAAGGACAGTAGTAGTAGTGATGACAGCAGTGATGAAGATGATGAAAATTCTGCTGATTCAGACCATGACAGGCAGTTAAATATTTTAACGAAAGGAAAAGAGAAGACACTCGAAGTATTAGAAGGAGATGATGAAGTGCCAAATTCAGGAGTGCTTTCTTTACCTTTTATGGTAACGTTTTGCCATGTGTTTGTCTGTTTTAACTCTTGTAAACTGTATTCAATCTTCTTTTCCTTGATTTATTTTCCTGCTTTCTTCTGTTTTGGAAGAGAGAGGGGGAAAAAAAAAGAAAGAGGAGAGAGGGGGGGAAGGAATAGATGGGAGGAGATATGCAATTCCTCTCACTCAGATTATCTGGGTTCGAATGTAAAGATGATTTTTTTTTTTTTTTTTTTTTTTTTTTTATTTGCTGGGCATAGGTACGAGGATTGAAGAAAAGGAAGGATGAAGCTGTTGAAGAAACTAAGCTTGCTCTTCAAGAGTATGAATCATCAATAAGGCAGCTGGAAGATACAGGAGGGGCTGAAGATTCGAAAGTAGGTCCTGTGGGTGGGAGAAGAGTTTTTGGTGCATCTAAAGCTCACGGTACTGAACCTAATCATAAGATCAGATCAGATGACACTAATGGTTATAGTGACAGTGATGATGAATTTAGAGACAAAGAGGATGATATTGGCTTGGATAGGGGGAATGATGTAGACAAGGAAGTTACTATTAACTCTACTATTGTTAGTGAGGATTCTGAAGCTCAAAGAGATTCAATGTTGAAGGTAACTGGATTTCTGTTTATTTCTGGCCTCTCTTGGCATCTTTTATTTACCACCATACCAAAAGAATAACATGTTTCCATGCTCAGAATTTGGACGATGTCATGGGAGACACAGGTCCCAAGACAACATACGAAGTAGCCATATTTGCGTCAGGCACCTGGAAAAAGGTTAAATTTTATGTCCGTTTTACATTTATATATGTCCATTCATACGTAGAATTTGGAGTTTGTATATGATTTCTCTCTGGTTATTCAGCAGATGAAAGGCCAAAATGAAGTGAACACCGATATGAAAATGTCTTCAAAGGTTGCTAAACCTGCTATCCATAGTCAAGACACAAAGGTATTGTCTTCTCTCTACATGTGTATTAACTAATTTTATTATTGCCGGCTGTCCTTACATTCTTTTCTTGGAAATTGTGAAGGAGGTAAGTGAGGAAAGCGATATGGATGGTGACGGGCAGATGGTGGATGGGATTTTATCTTCAGGCCCTAAATCGTCTTATCAACTTCCTTCTCAAGAAGAACTTATTCGTGAAGCTTTTGCCGGGGATGATGTGCAAGAGGAATTTACAAAGGATAAAGAGGAACTTTTAAATGAAGAAAATCCTGAACCTGAAAAACCTGTCTCACTACCGGGTTGGGGTCAGTGGACCCATGTACAGAGAAAGAATGGTGTCCCTTCCTGGATGCAGGAAGAGTATGAAATTGCAAAGAGAAAACGAGAAGAGGCTCTTAAGAAAAGGAAGGATGCACGTCTTAAAAACGTTATTATCTCGGAGAAGTTGGATAAAAAGGTAACTTGGTTAAAGTTTATGATTTATTATCACCTATAACTCTTTTGATTGGCTTTAGATTCAGATAACAATATAGACATTGAAATCAGTTTATACAAAATTCCAACTTAAAAGCATAATAAACAAGAAATGCCTTGAAGTTGGGAAAATAATTGGTACTGTGGAATGATTTGAAGTTCGAAGATTGGTTTCTTGTTCTCATGTCAAATAAATGAATTGAAGTTAGGGCAGCCATTCAGCAAGCTGTTGCATTACTGCATTGAAGTTGCAATTGCTTCTTTTTTTTTTCCCCCTTTTGCTCCCTCCATACTAAGCCAAATTATTTGTGTGGTTTGTGGTACTTAATCTGTTTATTTCTACTGGATGTTGCAGGCTGAAAAATTGCATACAAAAACATTGCCATACCCTTTCACATCTAAGGAAGTCTTTGAACAGAGTATGCGCATGCCTATGGGACCTGAATCTAACCCAGCAACGGCAGTTGGAGCTCTTAATCGGCCTGAAGTGAGTGATTCATCAGAAATTCACAATCCATCGCATGAGTTTTTATTTTTTAATTTTTGGGAACTTGTGGACATCTATAAACGGAATATGAAAATTCTAAAGAGCAAAAACCTATTATAAAAACTTTTTTGCTGTTATAATGCGATGATGCTCTTAAAATAAAATAAAAATAAAAATTATTTGCATGTGAGATTTTTTTCTTATCTTTGCGCAGGTGGTGAAAAAATCAGGGCTGATTATTAAACCAGTTAGATACGAAGATGTGGATCCATATGAAAGAGAAGAGCACAAAATGGACCGACAGAAACAGAAGCAAAAGCAGAAGCCAAAATTGAGGAATCATAATGGAGTGAAACCAGTGGTGGCTAAATCATGAAAGATGGAAGTAATGGACGCCACCTTCATTTTTATCTTGCATTCTTTTCCCCTTTGGTATTGAGAAAATCCCAGATTTTTTCCGTTTCTGGGATGTAATATGTTATATATTGTTTGCCCATTCTGGGATCTATAATGTTTTATTACTAGTTAGGGGTGAGAAAGCCCGAGCGAGCAAAAGGTTTTGTTGAGAATTAAGAAATCTCAGAATCAGGATTTCTGATGGTAACTGATCAAATCCTGTCTTAAACATTTCAGAAAAAAAAAAGCGACCTTATATAATGGAATTGTTAATTATTAACTTAGTACAAACTCAGAATACTTTGATCATTTAATTATCTATCAATTCATTAAATATTTTTTAACGGGGAGAGAAGATAAAAGGATATGACAAGATGATTCAATGCCTTAATTCCTACATATTTTAAACACTTTGATCATTTAATTTTTTAATGATTCATTAATTTCTTTTTTTTAAATGGGGAGAGAAGATAAGAATAAGTTAACGATGGATTCCTTATGGTTTGAAGGGGGTAATATGAATGGGCTACACCAGTCCAAAATTTATATAATTTAACACGGCGAATCCAAGCGAGCCGGCAAATTTCAAAAATATCCACTTGCTTTTTGTTTTTTCTTCTTCGCCTTGTTAGTGGGCGCGCAAAATTTCTAATTTATATACACAGGGACACTAGGCTCAGCAGCAGTGCTGTACACTGCAGTGCCGTCGAATCCAAATGCAAACAAAAATTTGAAAACAAAATGTTGCACGAGCTGTTACTTGCACTATTAGGCTACACCGGAGATCTCATAATCGACGAAAGAGAGCATCAAAAATCTATCGGCGTTCACTTATCTCCCGACGCTCCGATCTCCGAAGAATGTTCCTTTAAACTCGCTCCCGACATTTCCTTCATCGACCCAAGCGACAGGTTCCATCAAATTCATTTCTCTCACTTTTTTCAGGGTTTCCTATACGCTGGATTTTCAAATTTTTTGATGGTATGATATTGCAGGGATCTCATCGAGCGAATTATCACTTTAGGGTTTTACTACAGAGAACTCGATCGATTTGCTACAAAGTCTCGGAATTTGAGCTGGATAAGGTCGGAGAATGTTTCGCCTGTGTCCAGAGCTAATGAATTGTCAACAAATAGAACTGAGAAGCAAAGTGTGTATAGGAGAGCCATTGCTAATGGCATTGTTGAGATATTGTCAGTTTATAGGTCTGCTGTTCTCCACATTGAGCAGAAATTGCTCTCCGAAACTGTGCCTATTTTGGCCACTGTCACCCAAGGCCTTAATAAGGTTGACTTTTCACTTGATTTATTATTATTATTATTATTTTTTTAAACCATTGTTTTAGAATGTTGTGTATGGTTAAATGTTTTACCCTTCCTATTAATGCATGTGGTGTTGGTGTTGTAGTTTTTTGTCCTTCTGCCTTTTTTGTATGAGATTGTTCTAGAGATTGAGCGTGATGATATTCGCGGGGGACAACTTCTTAACCTTTTACATAAGCGGTGTCACTGTGGGGTTCCTGAACTACAGACTTGCATTCAAAGGTTTGTTCTTTTATATTTTAATTTTTAGGATAATTGCTGAAAGCTTACAGTTGTTAGTGACTTTCTTCTCTATTTAATTATTCCTGTGTTCAAAAGAATAGGCTTCTTTGGCATGGGCATCAGGTCTTGTATAACCAACTTGCCTCATGGATGGTTTATGGTATTCTTCAAGATCAGCATGGCGAATTTTTTATCAGAAGGTAATTCACAAAGTTATTTCTTTTTCTTTTTGTGCTGATTTGTTTTATACTCTTTAAACCCAGCATGCTTTGAGAACTTGAGGAGTGAAGTTTAATGCTTATACCTGCTGCATTCCTTATTCAGAATTTGGATGTTGATGGATGATAGTTATACTACTTGAATCTTTTCATTATTCAAAAGCTTTTGTAATCATTGCTTGCCTTTTTTTTTTCCTACTTGTCTTTCGATGATGCTAGTAATTCTCTGCAATTACTTTTTGATTTTACATGTATGAAATTTGTTATCTTAATTTTCAGGCAGGAAGACAGGGATGTAGAAAATAGCTCATCTCAACTAGATATATCAGCAAAATTGGCACGTTTGTCAACTCATGATATGTCTTTAACAGATTGGCACCTCGGATTTCATATATATTTGGTATTCTTTAATTCGTCCAGTCTGTTTTTATGTTCTTTCTTGTTGATCATCAACATAAAAACCCTCCTTTATTTTTTTTTTTATTTTGTTCATTGTTTTACCTAAACTACACCATTACTGGGGGGAGATGGGTCAGTGATGCATTATGTAATTCCAGGAATTAAAATATGTGATGTAGTCTTCTCAATGTGTATGAGCATTTATATAGCAATATGTTTTCCTTCTGATGTCCTCTTCATGGAACCATTACTAGATGATTACTAGTTTCATTTTTCTTACCAAGGAGTTTTCAGCTATCGTCTTTCCTTGTCAGTTAATTTTTGAACAATACATCAATGCTTATAGAAATTTTGGAACATATTCATATTTAGAAAAGAAGTAGTTTTCAGCTTACCTCTTCAAGCGATTGTGTTCCAAATATAGTTTTTTTTTTTTTTTTTTTTTTTTTTGCAATTAATGCTCTTTTTCAATGCTATGTTGCAGGATATGCTGCCGGACTATATTCATATGCGTGTTGCTGAATCAGTTCTTTTTGCTGGTAAAGCCGTCAGGGTCCTCCGAAACCCGAGCCCAGCATTTCAATTTAAGGATCCTCTACATTATCAGAAGATGCCTAAAAGTGGCCAGATAATTCAAGGATTTACGTTGTGCTTTCCTGTTCAGAAGGAGCTGTTTGTGGATTCAAATCTGACACGAGAAGAATTACTTCCACAGTCTGAGGCAGATAAGATTGAAGCTTTGCTTCAAGGCCTAAAGGTGTGCTTCCTCAATCTATAAGCTCTCACACAGATTGGTTTGGATCTTTTATGTTATCCTACAAAATGAAGTCTCTTTTTCTTTGAACTGTAGGACAATGGTATATTTCTTGTTCTGAATTTTTGTTTCATTATATGCAGGAATCATCTGAATTTCACAAAAGGTCATTTGAGAGTGCTGTTGATTCTATTCGTGCAATTGCTGCTAGCCATCTTTGGCAGGTATTCCATGCAGTATTTTTTTTTTCTTAACCTCTAAGAGCATCTGATTAACCTTTGTTCTCTTCATCTGTGCAGCTCGTGGTTGTGCGTGCTGACTTGAATGGGCACCTGAAGGCCCTTAAAGACTACTTCCTTTTAGCAAAAGGGGATTTTTTCCAGGTAAAGGATGAGAAACATTCAGATTTTTTTCAAAATCTGTGGCATTCAGTAAAGTCCTAAGTGAACATTAACTTTCTTTTTAATAATGTTGATTTTATTATGCCAGTGTTTTCTTGAGGAGAGCCGACAATTAATGCGCTTACCTCCTCGGCAGTCAACCGCTGAAGCTGATCTCATGGTCCCATTTCAGCTGGTATCTCTAATGGACATGATTTTGCACCCTATTGTGGATAAAGTATTGATTATGTTCTATGACTAATGGTTTGTAATTTACTTGTTGGAATGTCTTGCGATGCAGGCTGCCATAAAGACAATTAGTGAGGAAGATAAATACTTTTCTAGAGTCTCCTTGCGGTTAGAGCCTAAATTTTCAATAACAAGTTTGAATTGCAATTAGTCTTCACTCTGTTGAAAATTCCACTAATATTTTGTTTACACCAACAAGGATGCCTTCCTTTGGAATCACAGTTAAATCTACCCAAGGAGATTTATCCAAGTCAAAAGCTTACTCTGATGCAAACTCTGGTTCTACATTATCTAATGCTCCTTCAGAGATGTCTCTTGATGGTTGGGACAGTATTTCTCTTGAATATGCTGTGGATTGGCCTTTACAATTGTTCTTTACCCAAGAAGTCCTGTCTAAGTAAGATGCTGCTTCTTTTTATTAATGCTCTTCTTCATATATAAGTATATATTGCTTTGTTTTCCTTACTAGTGAAGACGAAGGTAATTAAATTGTTTCTCAAAATGAGAAAATGTTGCAACTTAAAAATTGACAGTTGCAAAAAATACCTCTTTTACCTAGTTTCCAAATTAACATCAAGCACGTACCAGGTACCTTAGGGTCTTTCAGTATTTGCTGAGGCTCAAACGAACACAAATGGAATTGGAAAAATCATGGGCCTCAGTGATGCATCAAGATCATGCTGATTTTGCCAAGCACCGTAATGACCGTAGCTTCCCAATTTCTCAGCAGCGACGTCTACGTTTTAGGCCAATGTGGCATGTTCGAGAGCATATGGCATTCTTGGTCAGAAATCTTCAGTTTTATATCCAGGTAGTTCATGTCATATATCTTCAACTTTTTTGGAGATAGGTCTTAGAAAAGCATACACAATGTGAAGTGCTACAGGTGTAATCACATGGCTGTAATAGCTGGTTTCCATGTATTATCTAATTCAAACAACATCTAAGCATTGGATAAAGTGTTTGTATAGCTCTTTACGCTAAGTAGACCATAACCAGTTATGTTGTGACATTGATTGCTTAAGTAGTTTTTCATAGCCATAATATGAGGCTAACATTATTGAGAAAGTAGGATGGTGATATGAATAATAGGACTCTAAAATCATAGATTCCTTAGCTGGTGGCTGTCTAGAACTTTTAATACTTGTGATTTTCTTATACTTCGTTTTCTAATTACGATTATAGATGCTCAATGATGATGATCAGACATCCAAAATTAGTGGAATAAACAGTGTTTTTCTTACTTCATTGAACTTGTGTGCGTGATAATTATTTATCCATTCTTCTCGTAGTTCTGTTAAGCATTGTCTCAGATTCTTTTCTCATTAAATGTCTCTCATCTGTTTGAGTAGTTTCTGCAATTGATTTCGCATGAAATTCTTATTTTCTGTTTTAGGTGGATGTGATAGAATCTCAATGGAATGTTTTGCAAGCTCATATTCAAGACTCTCATGACTTCACTGAACTTGTGGGCTTCCATCAAGAGTGAGTAAATGTCTCGTTGCTTCTTTTACCATTGTTTTACTGGGCACCTATATTCAACATAACTATGGATTTTGCGTTTGTTTGACAAGGTACCTTTTCACACTGTATTGACAACTAAATGCTTACATTATGACTTTTACTTCCAGGTATTTATCGGCTTTAATTTCACAGTCTTTCTTGGACATTGGCTCTGTCTCGAGGATATTAGACAGCATAATGAGACTTTGCCTGCAATTCTGCTGGAGCATTGAGAACCAAGAAAGCAACCCAAATACATCTGAACTTGACCACATAATAGAGGTTGTCCACTAACATCTATCCTTCAAATTGACATGTAGTTTTGCACGTCCTCATAAGCATCTGAGATATGTGCCTTCTCTCTCTCTCTCTTTTCCTTTTTCTGTTTAGTTTTGATCGTTTTCTTCACAATTTGTTTGAATCTGCTCACAATTATGTTGCCATTTTTATCTAAATGGTTCCTTCTCTTTTCTGTTTCATCAGGAATTTAATAAGAAATCCAATTCCTTGTACACTATTCTGCGCAGCAGCAGGCTAGCAGGGAGTCAACGTGCCCCATTCCTTAGGCGATTTCTTTTGCGTCTAAACTATAACTCATTTTTTGAGGTAAGTCTAAGAAAGTCCTCAGTAAAGACATCCTCTAGCCTCACTGTCCTAACTGGTTTCTTTTGCCTCATTGAGCAGGCAACTGCAAGAGGGGTTCTGAATGTTGTTAGACCGTCTCCAACAGTTCAACAATAGCAATATATAATTTGCAAAAATACAGGTCAGCTTAATGATTCTCATAAGTCATTGCACGTGAGAACTGCTGCAGTCATTGGAGTTGAGGAATATTAATATTAAAAAACAAAAGGCTTAGCAAGATATTCTCAAGCAGTTATACTCTTGAACTATTAGGTACAGCTTTTGTTGGTCATTTGAAGGGTGCATTTTTCCTCGCCTTGATGATCTTCTAGCACTATCCTTACAAGGTTTTTCTGGAGAAAACGACGGTTGAATAAGCAGGTCTATCTGCTTGACTTGCCTCTTGTTGACTGAGAAATTACCATCTTTTTGAAAGTAAGATGGTGTTTTTGGTCACAGAGAATTACTATCTGTTTGAAAGTGGTATGGTGTTTTTGGTAGCTGACTTTGGTACGGGCTTGTCGGTGACAGGAAATTTAAGGATGCTTGTTAGGTTGGTTGCTTCTTCTTGAGGTTAATTTTGACAAGTCATGGAATACACACGTAGGCCATTTGCTTGTAGAGTGAATTTTTAGCGAATGTAAAGCACAAAATGTTTGTATGATTGGTAAAAAATTATCAAAATCATAAGATTGGTTGGCAAAATTTTATTGACTTGCCGATATGCCTGGCCAAGGTGGCTAAGGAGGAGGCCATGGGACCTTGATGTCCCGGCTCAAATCCTGATATTGACAAATTTGAGATAATTAAAAAATATTTTTCTTTTCACTAACAACTAATAAATTAGCAGTTGTAATCTAATATAGTACTAACAAACAATTAATAAATTAACATTTGTGATTCTATATGATACTAACAACTAATAAACTAATAGTTGTGATCCTATATAATACTAACAAACTACTAACAAACTAACAGTCGCGATTTTATGTGGTATTAATAAGCGACATCAGATAAAAAAAACTTTATTGACTTTAGTAAAAAAATCCTCAATAGGCACGTCAAATTTCACTCTGGCTTGTAGCTAGACATGCTGTAACACAGCACCTAAAGTAGTAAATACAAAATGGTAGGCCCAAGATATCCAGTAAAAAAAGGATAAATTATTATTTATCCTTATATTGTGACCTCAGATACTATTTTATTTTTTATATTTTAAAAAATATTAATTACTATTATCAATATCACGAATGAATAAATATTTTTTTCAATATGAGAATAAAATAGTGTATTAAATCAAAATAAATGGAGCAAATAGTAATTCACCTTTAAAAAAACAAAATAAAATTGTCTAGCAAGCATGCTCGAAAGTCTTCATGGTAGGAGGTGGGTGCTCGAAGAGCAACGGCTAATTGGCTGCTTACCCATCAGTCAGTAACTTGTCTTTCTTTATTTCCTCTTTAATTCAAATAACTGAACGGTGGTTTGTTGCACCTTCCTATCGCCCAAATTTAGGCCAGCAATGGCCGTAGGAGTCAAATGTACTATTTGCTTGTACCCCACAAACTGTTTCGTCCATAAATGCCTTGCCTTTAATTGAAACAAATTGGAGAAGAAAAGAAAAAAACCAATGAGAATGGAAAATAACCAATTTTTAATGCATGACATCTTTGTCGGTCGACCTCATGCAGAATTTTAAAACACATTATTACATATACATTTCCTGAAGCCGATTAGCAACAAGCAGAACAACCATCATTCAGATGCAACTCCGGCTGCATACAATTAGAGCTCCTCAAACCCTTCTTCATCCCCCTCCTCCTCTATCCTGTGGAATTCTCTCCTCCAGGTTTCCATCTAACCAAAAAATCGAAATGAGTGTGTAACACAATATAGCTTAGAAGCATATATGGGAAATTATCAACAAAAAACCTGAAATGTCTTTCAAATAAAGCAAAATCTACTTGTTCCCTTTCGGGAAATTTGTTCAGATATTATTTTATTCAAATTAGTAGAGAAGCTTATCCACGCCATTCGGAGATTTTCAATTATTTCTTGCCACCAAAGTGGGAGATTTTGTGGAAGTAAATTGTAAAGTTCAATTCCTCGGAACCAAGCAAACAACAATAACTTCATGTTTGGAATTAGAAACACAGTCACACCTGATCATCCGAAAATCGTAGTTGTTCTGCGACAAAAAGTATATTCTTGTAGTTTTCTGGTGCTAGTTCCTTGCCCAAGCTCCTTGCAACTTCATTATAATTAATCAGGTCTACCCGAAAACCATTATTCATGAAAATTTTTTGCATCCATTTCCCTGTGCTTGGCTGTGAAAGACACCATAAAACAGGTGATACATCCACAGAAATATGAAAGGGAAAAAAGAAGAAGATAATTATATTTGGGGGAAGAAATCATTGTTAAAACCAGAGAAGAGTATAATAGACCTTGCACCCAATTTCAGTTTCTGCCAACCAAGCAGGCAGTTCTCCCACAAACAGAGATCCATTTGCAGCCAAACTACCAACAATGAGCAAAATTTCTTCAAAACTGACCAAAGTCATAATGGACCGTCCCTGCAAGATCATCCCATAAGGCAACTCTTCCTTACCAAAGAAACAAAGTTCAAAATTGTTATTGTATTTAATTAGAAGCCTGAATCACCACCTGCATGGCCCATGTGCTTGGTTGGTTACCGTTGAAGCCTTTACTTTGCAGATTTTGTTGTATGTTAGAGGACTCCAATGGAACATGTAGAAACATGCAGCTTCTTGGAATTTTAGCTCCAACACCTAATATCTTCAAGAAGAGAAAGTCATAATATGCACTTCTTATTTCTGAAATGAATGTGAAATTCATAATTCAAGTAGAACCATGCGTCCCTTTTTTTCACAGTACAACATAGCATACAGACTCAAGATAATGCCAAGACCCATATAACATTTTAAAATTTTGCCAATGTCTTGAACAATGAATGAGTTTTCATTCAAACGAACGCAACATTATTTTATTGCACTGAACAAAATGCCCATGAACCACTTAAAGTTAGATAAAAAGATCAAACACCTTTAAGCTTCTCAGCTGATTGCTTAAATATCCTTTCTGGAGATATATCAAATATTATAGATGAAGTTGGCCAATTAAGCCTATATGGCCGAGTATCCATTCCATCTGATAACAAAACAACCTGCACAAGCATATGAAACAATAATACATACAACAAAAAGGTGAGAAATAATGAATTTACCCTATATTACACATGCAAACACCTGCTTAAGTCCATCAATATGGCTCAAAGTTCGCAATAACTTGTCATCAATGAATTTTGTTGCAAGGCAATAATGGTGCGAGTACTTCTTTAAATCCATCAGCACAGTTGGATCAATCAAGCAACCCGCATATGGATCAAGGAAAAGTGGCTCTGCATTTGCAAGCATTGATACGCATCATATCACTACCTTGTAAGAGGCACACATCCATTAACATAAACTAATACATGCAAACTCCCACATTTTTTGTTAAAATTATAATCTTTTATACTTGAAAATAAAAATCCCAAATCAGCTTGTACTGGGTTATGACTAAAATCTTGAATTCTTGCATCCAATAAGAATTGAGAAACCACTGAATTCTTCTCAGTTCACTGTTCGGTAAAATGCCTGAATGAAAAGAAATCGTGCCAACACTAATAGAACAGAGGGAAAGAAATTTGCCTGGTCGATGCGTCTCCTGGAAACGCAAAGAAGCTGCATTTGTGGCAGCTTGGAGTAATGGGTCAGGTTCGCCATTGATTTTAGCTCTCAACCAGCCACTTTTCCTTGCATTCGAGGATGCATATACAGAAGGACGACGCAAAATAGCTGTGGGTAGTGAATATACAACACCCAACAAACACATATTATAGATTGGTTGACCCTTTCGCAGAGTATTGTTATTATTGTAATAACGAGCTCTTAATTAGAGTGCAACTACTAGACTAAGAGGTTTCATCATCTCCGATCAGTGGTCACCGTAACTGTGGATTAATTGCGAGGTGCGCACCGCCCTCACTTCACCATTTTGTTGATTTCATGATTTGTTTTGTATGGAAATGAAAAAATCATCAAATATTCATGAATTTGCCTCTTTAGGAAAAAAGATCTATTAAAATGGTTATTGGATAACATTTTTATTTCAATGATTTATATTTTTTTCGTGAATAATTCATAATAATATTTTTAGATGGCAATTGACTTCAAAATAATAAATTTTCAATATTAAAGAATTTATGAGCCCATTGATAGTTTAAACTATAAAAGATATGAATATAGTTGTTAAATCGAAATTCGAATCGAGAATCAAAAATTTTAATTTGTAAAAACGAAAATCGAATCGAATTGTAAAATTTAGTTAATATTAATAATATTAATTAAAAATAATATATTTCATGTAAAAAATATATTTTATATGATATATTTTTAATTTTAATATACATTACTTGATATTACTCATTATTAAATTTTTTTAATAATATAATATATTAAATATAATAGAAATAATAAAATTTATAGTAGTTATTAT
>CATIWM010227962.1:0-12804 GCA_949671775.1 Mallotus repandus
AAGAGAATTTTGAGCTAAATTGAATGCTTGAGAATGTATAAATGAAAAATAAGTTTCTTAACCTCTAAATGATCTTCAGAGGTTGTATTTATAGTTGTGCAATTCAATTATAGCTGTTGGAAATAATAATTTTATTTCCAACAAATTCAAACTTCATTTGAATGAAATTTGGACTTTTAGGCTGCAAAAACACTGGTCCCTGTCGTGATCACATTGATCCCAGTCGGGATATTCAAAAATATATCTGTTATAGCCATTATATAGTTATCCTAGTCATGATTGCATTGATCCTAATTGGGATCACACTGGTCCCGATTGGGACATTGGCCCGGGATATGTTCTGGAAGATTTCTTCAATTTGGTGCATTTTTGGTCCCGGTCGGGACTTGCATGGTTCCGGTCGGATCATCACTTTTTTACATTGAATACAATCATATCAGCCTTATATTACTGCATAAAAGTTGTATTTATTTGTCTTATGTTTCCATAGCACTTTGAATCACTTCAATTGGACATCTGTAGCTCAAGATATTGTTGAAATACTAAGAGCTACTCATATTGAAATGAAAGCTGCATATACTGATTTTAACTGAAGATTTCCAAACCCAAATGAATTCAAATTTTGACAAGTAAGATCAATTTTGAAATCTTGTGATTTATAATCCAAATTTTAAGAAGACAACTTTCTCATTGTAAAAGTCTAAGACTTCTAAAATCCTCATAGAATCTCAAAGGTTGATTTAGCTCGGAAGCACGCTTAGCTTCATTTTGATTTCCATTAGAGTCCTAGCTTATACACACTTAAACAAACATGTTAAATGCTCAAAATCAAGTTTTTTAAGATCAAAATCAAGATTGATTATTGCTAAGGTCAACAAGGATGATTCAAGCGAGTAAGATAAGGACATGATAGTGATATGCAATCAAGCACATGATATGCAATCATACATATGCAAAATGCAACGACTACCCCTTTGGGTGTCATACTTAACATTCTCAAGCAATGTTAAGGGTACTTAATATTCTCTTGTAATGTTAAGGGATAATGCCACTAAAACCTCTTTAGGCGTCAGGCAAATTGATAATGCTACTATAACCTCTTTAGGTGTCAGGCAATCAAATAATGCCACTGTAACCTCTTTAGGTGTAAGACAAAAGTGAACATTTATGATTATGATTGTGGTGGTGATTGTGATTTTTGTGTGATTATGATTCGTGCGTAGTGCAGCTATGATTTGTTACCTTTTGGCTCTGTAGTAGATGCTCTTGGATCTTGATGAATTCTTATTGAATGTTCTTGTTCTTTCTCGATCTTAATCGTTGCTGAAGACTTTTGGATTTTTATTGGCTGGTTGCAGCTTGAAGTTCTTTTATTTTGATCTTGATCGGCGATGATGATTTTTGAATTTTTATTGGCTGGTTGTAGGTCAAAGTCTTGAGACGGCACATATAAACATGTGAGCATGAGTTTATTATTACTTTATTTGAAAAAAAAATTATTCTTGAATTTATGCATTAAATTAGTCACGGTTAATTGAGTGGTTCTATTCTTGAATTCTTGCAATTAGTTCATTTATGCATAGAGTTGTATGTATTAAAGCGTTTAAGTTGTCTTAATTATGATAACCATGAGTTAATGCATATCTCAACAATTTGAAAACATAATCCATAACTCATGGTCAAGACTGTTTGTGTTACCAAGTGAAAAGCTGGCTTCCCAAGTGAATTTTTGAAGAATGTAGCGAGATGAAACTTATAAAGAATGTAGATGAATAGAATAAATTTTGATTATCAAGAGGCTTGTGAGCAAGAAAGTGATAACTGACCATACGTTATTCATTCTCTTTTGCAAGGATTTCCTTTCTTTAGTATTCATGCCTTTCCTATATAGCATGGATACCGCCGAAAGGTCTGATACTCATACTCCACTTCTGGAGCATTGGAGTACACCTAACATTTTTTCTCTCTTTTTTTCTTCTTTCTCTTTTTTCTCTTTTGTTTTTTCTCTCTTTTTTTTCTCATTCCCCATTTTAGTATTCCCCGCCTTTCTCGTGTTACTCAGCGTGAATACCACAATAGGGTCTTTTTGATACTCTTACTCATTTTTTAGCATTTGAGTAGGTGAGTATGGTCTTGAGATCACTAGCCTCTCTGAAAGTTATTTTGATAACTATAATTTATTTTGTTCATCGATGTCCTTTATAGGTTTTGTCTTGTGTGTTCTTTATCCATCCAGGTGATAGGCAAGAATTAGGTTGATTAAAGTTTAGCAAGTCCTGACTTAGAGTTGCCGATCATGCTTGGGAAATCAAAAAATGAGCATTAAAGGAAGATTATAATAATTGAAATAAGCTCACTTGAATCTGATATATGCAATTCATGGCAGAGATGAAGATGGCAAAAATGTAAGAAAAGAGTCGTTATTATTTTTATTTTATTTTCAATGTATGAATGCTAATGTAGATGCATGTATTAGAGAAAGAAGGAAGAGGGCACTCCCCGATTTAGAGATGGTGATGATGGTAGCATTTGTTGATTTGTTGTGTTTGACATTTTTTATTTGCCGTTTTTGTTGACTTGTTGATGTTGCCGTTGTTGCATATTGTATGATTTGAAAATATAGCCCTTCGCTATATTCTTGTGGTTGTAGTTCTTGCCATGTTGTGTAACCCTTATTGTATCACTTTATGAGCGACTTTTACCTTTTTGTACTTAGATTTACTTTAGCTTGTACGGTTGTATTAGCCTATAAAACAAAATAAAAGAGTTATAGTTAGTATTGGTTATATCTTTAAACAACGATTATGAGCCAGGGCACATTATGGGTTTCCTTTTGTTGCATTGGTTTTGTTGATTTAATGCTCCTTGTTCTTGCTTATCGGCGCAGTTGCTCTTCCCTTTTGGTGGTCTTATGGTCCATGCTGGGAGGGCTTTATACTCTTAGCCTTGTTTGACAGTCTTATTGGGATATGGCAATTGTTATGTTGTGTAGCTTTTGTTGTAGTGATTGTAACCTTTGCTTTACTGACTGTAGCTCTTACTGTAGCATCTCTTGCCTTTTCTGTAATTATAGCTCTCATTGTGGTATTTGTAGCCCTTGCTGTACTGATTATGATTCTTACTATGATGACTGTAGCTCTTGCTGTAGTGTCTGTAGCTCTTACTGTGTCATGTGTAGCCATCGCTGTGATGACTTTAGCTCTAGCGGTGATGACTGTAGCTCTGGGTATGATAACTATAGCTCTAATTGTGAGGACTGTAGCTCTAGCTGTGATGACTGTAGCTCTAGCTGTGATGACTGTAGCTCTGGCTGTGATGACTGTAGCTCTAGCTCTGATGACTGTAGCTCTGGCTGTGATGACTGTAGCTCTGGCTGTGATGACTATAGATTTAGCTGTGATGATTGTAGCTCTAGCTGTGATAACTATAGCTCTAGCTGTGATGACTATAGCTTTAACTGTGATGACTATAGCTTTGGCTATGATGATTGTAGCTCTGGGTGCGATGACTGTGGTTTCGACTGTGATATTTGTAGCTCTGGTTGTGATGATTGTAGATCTGGCTATGATGACTGTAGCTCTAGCTGTGAGGACTATAGCTCTAAGTGTGATAACTATAGCTCTGACTGTAAGTAGTGTAGCTCTGGTTGTGATAACTGTAGCTCTAGCTGTGATGATTGTAACTCTAGCTGTGATGATTGTGGCTCTAACGGTGATAACTGTGGCTCTAGCTGTGATGACTGTAGCTCTAGCTGTGATGACTATGGCTCTAGCGGTGATAATTGTAGCTCTAGCTACGATGACTGTGGCTCTGGTTGTGATAATTGTAGCTCTGGCTATGATGACTATAACTCTAGCTGTGATGACTATAACTATGGCTGTGATGACTGTGGCTCTAGCTATGATGACTATAGCTCTAGCTGTGATGACTGTAGCTCTAGCTGTGATGACTATAGCTCTAGTTGTTGTAGCTATAGCTCTTGCTGAAGTCATATTATCTGTTGTGCTTGTGTGTACACATGCATGTGTGTCCTTAAAGTGTGTGTCTGGAAATGCATGTACATTTCTCAAAGTGTGTGCGCGTGACTCAAAGTGTGTGCATGTACATATCTTAAAGTGTGCATATATCTCATGTGTCTTAAAGTATATGTGTGAGTGCATCGGGGCATGTGGAGGCCCGAATGACGTGTGATCACGCGCCTGGGGTGCGTGATCACGCGACTAGGGTGTGTGACCACGTGTTTTTGGATGCGTGATCATGTGCTCCAAAAGGCCTTCAATGCCTATTTAAGGCACTCATTTTTGTGTTTGGGGGAGGTTTTTACCTGTTTTTCGGTCCTCTGTGACTTCTTGTCACGTTTTTGGAGCATTTTTATTTTTTTCTTCTATTTTCTTATTTTGTTATTATTTTATGGCTCCAGGAATTATGGATTTTCCTCCTATTCTCGTTGACTTTGGTGGTGTGGATGATGCTTCTTTCACTTTTGATGACTTGAATTTGGAGGCAAGTGGTGTGGAGTTTACGCAAACTGGCACGGGGACTTCTACCACTGCTGGAGTTACAAAGACTATAGGGACTAGTGGTGGAGTTTCTTCTCATCCATCTAGTTCTCAAGGTGATCCTGGTCCACCTCGACTTTCTCAGGGAGGTCTGATTCCTATTGTTCATAGTTTAGAGACCCATGCTTGGACTATTCATCATTGCCAGGTTAGTTCTTATTTACTTCCTTTGTAGCTTTTGTTGTTGTTTAGCCCTTGTTAGCTTTGGCTGTGTGAAGTTTTTGCTATAGTTTAGCTTTTACTGTAATTTAGCTCTTGCTGTAGTTTACTTAGCTTTGGCTGTTTGGGAAGTTTTTGCTATAGTTTAGCTCTTGCTGTAGTTTACTTAGCTTTGGCTATTTATAAAGCTTTTGCCATAGTTTAGCTCTTGCTGTAGTTTACTTAGCTTTGGCTATTTGTGAAGCTTTTTCTGTAGTTTAGCTCTTGTCATCCTGTCTGCTGCTCTTTTATTCTTTCAAACACTTGCTTGCATGTTTTAGCTTTTGCTATCTGCTTTTCATTCTATAGTCTATGTAATTCTTGGTGTTAACCTAGCTCTAGCTGCTTGCTTGCTACCTGTACTTTATGTTTAGCATTTATTATGATCGTTCTTCTGCTACTTTGTTTAACGTTTTTAATTTTGGTTTTGTTCTTGCAAGAATGATGAAAAGAGCTATTTTAGTATCTGATGCATGTTTTAAATGATTTACCTATCGATTGCAGTCTCAAGGGCCTATTAGTCAAATGCCTGGTAGTTTTAACAAGGTCAACTTATACTATTAGGGCCTTTTATCATGCGCAAAGCAGATGGTTGCTGAAAAGGGCTTTGATGACATTATTTTTGCTCTTACTTATAGTTCTTATGTGTCTAGCCAGGCTGCGATGTGTGCTCTTGATGAGCGATGGATGGACACCAGCCACATATTTCATTTGCCTTCTGAAGGAATGACTATCACTCTATTAGATTTTGCTATGATCATCGGGCTGAGTTTCTCTAGAGAACTTGTCCCTCTTAGTTATGAGGCGTATAGTTATATGGTGGTGAGAAACATGTGGTTGAAGGATCTGTTTGGGGTTACCGCTTTTGTGAAGACCGGTTGTTTGATTCGATACATGGAGCTTATGGCTAAGGTCAAGTCAAGACATGTTGTTAGTCATTTTAGTTCAGAGCAGCTAGCCCGATGCTTCTTGTTTTACCTTCCTAGTGCCGTTATTTTTTTGAACACTTTGGGTACTGGTTATCTGCAGTTGCTACCCATTCTAAGGAACTTGAGAGATTTGCCAAAATACAGTTGGGGTATGACTGCTTTTTCTCATATGTATTCTGGCTTGGACTTAGCTTGCAGAGGAGGCTCGTGGATATGCAGCTGCTTATTCGTGCTGGACATGAGTGTGATCTCTTGTCTTTATTGATTGTTTTATTAACTTATGATGTTTTGACTTCTTCTTTTTTGGCAGATTTGGGTTTATGAGCTTGGAGTGCTCCTTTCTCCCACTATTGAGTACTTACCTGAGACTAGTTTTTCACGGTGGATCTAAAAGACTTCTGATTTGATTGAGAGCCCTGTGGAGGTGAGTGATTTCTTGAGCAAATTGGGCCAGAGCTAGGTACGATGGATTTCTATTTGAGTTTTCTCATTCTTTGGCAATATTTTGCTTATATTACTTCTTGGACAAATCTGTGCCTGTTGGTGGTTAGAGAGAGAGGATTGGTTGACTGAGATGGCATTAGCTTGGCGCCTGACACAGAGGAGAGTATTATTGACCGTTCTTATCGATAAGGTATGGTACTTGGGCAGGCGAGTCCATTGTTGGTGGGATGGACTGTATATGAGGAGAATCTATGTCGCTCCCCCTGGTGACATGTTTTTGGGTTGAGAGCTCACTGGAGAGGAGCTTGCCGAAGCTGGGAGAGATAATCCTTTTGAGAGTCTTTTAGAGGACACACACTTCTCTTATGTGTGTACAGTGATCCCCTAACTTATTGATGTCATAGTAAGTAACTCTGTTCCTCCAGTTTCACCTCCTTAGGCGGATCCTACACAGCCTTCGGGCTTGAGAGGAGGGACTTTGCAAGCATCCCAAGGTCATTCTATTTCCAAGGTAATATCTTCTGATCTGGTATGCTTCTTGGCTTTTGCCTTTTTTTTGCTTGTGTACAAACATGTAAGAAACTTTGTTAGTGATAAATTGTAAATGACATGAGTTATGATAACGCCGAGGATGTCGTCGAAAGAGATCAAGTTCTTCTCACTTCGATGAGGAGAGTGTCCCTAGGACTGAGGCGACGGTTCATGCTAGTTGAGTGGCATCTAGTGGTGCCGTTCTTGGTGAACATGGTGCCTCTATTATTGTATGGATTTTTTATTACAGGAGCTGGGATGCACTTCCCTTTACCGAGGACTGGCACACCTTTGTTGGATGTAGCACCTACAAACACTACTCATGTTAGTCTTTTGACTTTGTGGGGTTTTCCCTTTCTTTAATTTGTTTCTTATCTAACTTCTCTGCTTTGTAGGTGCCTGTTTCTACTGCTTAGTTTTGGTATACTGCTGCGATTGGTGTACATGAGTATTTTATGGAATTTACTGATGTGCAGAGCGTATGTCCTCTTTTATTGACTGTTTATTGTACCTATGTTATGCAAATGCATGAATGCGTGAAATGTGTTTTATGATATTTTTCTAATGCATACCTAGAACATTCTTGCTAGTAGTAAATGGGAGAGAGAACAAGCATCCTTGGAAGAGCGCATCCAGTAGCTGGAGCGGGAGTTGGGCGCTATTCACATGGACCAAGGTGATGGGACATATGGTCCAGATGGCAGATATGCCTGAGTGGATTCAGCTTTTGGTTATAATGGTGACCATGGTTAATGTAGTTGTTTAGGAGGCTAGGTATAGGCCTTTAGCTGTGGTTGCTAGTTATTGTATCATTTTTCTGAGATCACGGACTCTGGGTGTTGTATCTAGGCATCTGTCCAGTGTGTTGTACTCTGTACTGCTTGTTGGTGTTGTTGTATCTGCCATGACTTCATGTGACTTTAACTGACTGACTTCTATATGCTCTGTGAATGTATGCATGATGATTCTATCTTATGATAAATTGTAGCTTATTTCTGATCTTAGGAAATGTATATGCATGCAGATGAATGGAAACAAGATAATTTTTATCTTGAGTTTATGTACGAATGTATTCAATGATCTGGATGCATGTATGCATGAAATGATGATGGTGTTGCTATGTTGAGAAGAGTAAAATCAACTTGCGCTCTAAGGGTATGCGTCAGGTAATACAAATGAGCATGCTATATGATGAAGGTGAGTGTTCCTTTGGGGAGAGTCAAGCGATTAGTAGTTCTCAGCCAGAGTAACTAGGATCAGTATTAATAGCGGGAGGATCAATACATCTAATGGGGAAATCAAGGATTTTGATGATGGTGTGCTAGGCAGAATGCAAGTTTAGCAACTTGTCTATTTGAACTCCTTATAATCTATTGATGAATTGAAGAGTGGCTCGCAGCAAGTATTCATTCAAGTACATGCCTCATATTATTATTTTTTACCTGCCCTTTTTGCCTAGGTGGTTCTATGCATATAGCTAGTCTTTTTATTTTTTATTTTTAAATTTTTTTTTATTGAGGCTATGACGAGAGTTGAACACTTGCAGTTTCAATGAAGTACAAAAGATAGTCAATAGCTTATAGGATAATGATAAACAAACAAGTTAGCATTCCATTAAGATGTCTGATAAACCATATAAGCATTCAACATTGGTAAAATATCAAAAATAATGGGTCCTTTTCTAATCTGGCTATTACAACTAAAAGGGTTTTATTGGTCTTTTTATTCTTAACTACTTCAGTCTGATTGTTCATGTCCTTCAGATAGGATAGGCTTTTGTGAATCTTTTTCGTTTCTCTCTATCATGATGATCAAATGCAGTGTTCCAAAAGGCAAGTGGGAATGGAGAAGCAACCCACTGTTTCCATGAGATTCATGCAGTCCAGGGAAAGTGGTGTCCATCTTCAAGGGTGGTTATGATGTGGTTGGATAGCCAGGTAGTGATTCATTTTTGGTGTGGGGTACATTTCAATAGTTGGGTAAAGGGTTAGTTTTAACATTAGGTCTTTTCTCAGGATCATCAATTACTCTGGAATCAATGAGGCCTTGGACTATATTTCTAAGGGTTTTGCAGGCATTAGTAAAGTGATCGTGCATTTGATGATAATCATAGTATAGGTTAGGGTTAATGTGAGAGGGCAATGGGTTTAGCATTGGTTTTGGTTCCTAAATTGCTCGGCCATTTCAAATTCTAACTATTCTTGACTCTCCCTTTAGGGTTGCTTTAAGGTTTATGACTACAGAAATTATGGGTTTATTACAAATGTCATGAGTATGAGTACAATTGCTATAAGATGTATGCATGGATGCATGATGTTATTCAAAAGGATGAGATTAGGATGAGGAATAAGGAAAGTGTGAATGCATGTCATGTCATGTGCTACGAGATATTTATTAGTGTATAGAGCTTTATTAAGAATGCATATAATGCTCTTTGAAAAGAAAAAACATCAAAAGAGAAAGGGTTAGTAATCAATAAGATAATCTAAAAGAAAGAGTTATGGATGCTTGTCATGCCATAAGGTATAGAAAAGTTATCGTGTGTGCATGATGTACCCATGCAAAGGAATGGAGTGAGAATGTATGCAAAAATGCAAGATGGCTGCAAGAAGAATATGAGTTAGTATATGCTATTTACATGTATATTATATCTGTATGAATTAAAAAGGAATAAAATTGGTTAATATTTCCTGCATAGGGAACAAGCCAATCATAAGAAAGCTCTCACTTCCAACCTTATTACTCCACTTGGTTATTCAATCCCTTTCCTAGGTGGGTTTTGACTCAACAGTCAACAGGGGACTATGGTTCCGCCCTCGGACTAGGCTGTTTCAATTTATATTGATCAGTACCAAAAGATAAACTAAGGAAAAATGCTTAAATGTACTCGAGGTAATCATACAATGTTAACGTGGGGACTAGTCATCGGGTCATAAATGGCATCTATAGTCCATACGCGCCTATATGCACAGGGGCTATAGCCAACAAAAAGGTTCCAATTTCTTGTCCCCGCATCAATATTCGATATGTTTACCAAGAGTCATAAAAGTATTGTTTGAGAGTTTACAATTTGATTCTTTCAACATAAATGTCCATAATCTAGTCGAATTCCTTACCTATCTATTTCATTTGATAAGGACAAATGGAGGATGCTCGTAGGTTCCATCACTAAAAGATGTTAATATTCACCAGTTCTCACAGGCTATTTATACTGAGGTGGATGATTCTTATCATTCCTTGCACATCAGGCTTATGCAAGGTAAACAAGGATCACACAAAGTGTGAGTAGTCTGTGAGAACGGGGGTAATTACGTCAATTGGTAATGGAAACTAAAAGTGTCATAGTACTTGTCAATGTCAGGTCAAATGGACAGTATTAGGGCTAGCATGCAAAGCTTGGTGGGATCCTAATGGAGATTTCTATTAGTTTATTTACATGGTCTGAGTTGAGGGTAAAATGTTAAGGGCTCCTTTAGTGAGAATGCCCCCCTATGACTAGGGTTACAGACTCCGGTTAGTGAGTCTAGCATTCTTTTGATAGATTGGGATTGCGCTCTTCCGATTGTGTCCGTCTATGTTTTTTATTTTATTTTTCTTTTTTAGTAAATAAAAATTTGTGTTTTCTTATTTTTTATTGGTGGAATGATATGATAAATCCTTTTCTAGGATTTATTTGGATTTTTTAGAATAAAAGTCTGGATTAAACCAAAACTTTATCTCCTGTAACTTACAATAGGATACGTCTTTTAGTTAGGGTTTTTCTATATAAACCTAACTTAACTCTCCTGTGAAAAAAAAAACCTTTTTTGAAAAAAACGCAGCACACACACCTACGTACACGGAGTCCAAAAAATCTTTTTTACATATTTAAAAGAGCAGAAAACCTTTTGGAGAAGAACAATCAATTATTGAAGATCTATTCAAAATCAATGGTGATTTCTACCACTCTGAGGAGCAAATCAATATGACATCTATTAAACCATCTCTTTCTATTATTTTCTATTTTTTTATTTCATTTTATTATTATTCTATTTGATTCTATATTGATTTAATTTTAATTCTTAATTTGGTTTAATTACTAATCCATATTTGTTTTTTTTTTTTGTATATTTATGGTGATGGAGGGGTGACATGATACATGGAGAAAACCTATGGAGAATTCATAAAGACCCATGGAACGCCATGGATTTTTATTGTGTACTTGAATTTAATTTTTTAGGGTTTATTTAATTTTTGGTTGTTTTGTTGTTTATTTTATTTTATTTTATTTTATTTGGGTTTTTAGTTAATTAATTATTATTTTTTCAGATCATTGGAACAACCTCATTAGTGGGATCATAGTGAAATCCTCTACGTTTATTGTTTTTTTTTTCTAAAAATTTATTAGTAAATAGGTTTATTAAGTAAACTCTAATTAAAATTAATGGTGGCCTTAGTTAATTTAGGTTGCATGTAAATTAAAGTAGGGTTAGAAATCATTAGATGTCTATTTTAATTGATGGCGACTCCATTGGGGATAAGAGATACTGATTCTACTTGTGTTCTTTAGAATTATTTCATTAATTATTATTTTATTCTTGCATTCATTTTTGCATGTCCCTATTAGCCGATGGCATTGATTTATGGTCCCTTGATTCCACTAGCTTCCTAGCATTGTAAATTGGCTAACCATCACTCTTAACCGTCTGTAACCTAAGTCCTAAAGGGGGTAGTTTTCTCTTGAGTTGGTAAAGAATGTTAGGCCCCTCTGACCTTGGCTTGTAACTCAAGTCTTAAAGGAGGGCATCTTGCTAAGTGGCCTAGTAACTTTCCCTAGGATTTATCCAAATTGCTTGTGTTTGTTGCAATGAAGTATTTCTATCTATAAAAGCCTAAGCCCATACTTTAGAAACCCATTTGGGCTAATAAAGATTGGGCTAAATTTTTATACCTAGAAATATTATTTCTATGCTTTACTGCTTTGAGAGATTTTTCATGCTCGTTGGTTTTTGATATCCCCTATTGATATTGAGACCCAGACCAAAAATTCTAAGAAAAGAAACTCACTATTGAACACATGTGTGGGAGGAATAAGGTCGGAAGGATGTATATTGTACACTTGATTTGATACTTGTATACTTGACTTGCTTCTTGTTATTTGCTACTAGCTGCATAGCACGTGCATCATGCATACATGCATACATATCGTTCATGCATCATACTAACCCTTTGTTTTTCAGCCATTATAGATTCATCCGGGTCTTTTTGTGTTTAGGAACGGAAAGGTAGCAGATTGGTGAGGACTGATTTGAGCCTAAAGTCTATAGCCAAAGAGATCCTTTACAGTTTAGAAAAGAGCCCGATCATCCCGCTTTACATGGAAGCTACACCAACACCAATTACATAGACATAAGAGATGGAACAAGGAAATTGGACCCTAGAGGACATCAAAGGAGCATTGATGGATGATATAAGAGCCATGATGCAAGATGAACTAAGACAAGCCCTAGCTAGGTTAATGCCACCTGCTGTTGCACCTCCTATTGCTACCAATCCACCTATTATAGATGCACCACTTGACAATGCTGGGGGACAACCAATGAATGCTTGTAGGAATGCACCAAATGCTAAAGTGAAATTGGAGGATGTTGAGAACTACATGATTGAGAAAACAAAGAAGGAATCACTTGAGCAAGTTCAAGAGCTGGAATCTAAGCAGATGAAAGCACTGACTCAGAAGATGTCCAAAATGGAAGAATTGACAAAAGTATAGGGCACGAGATATTCATTTGATTTTGATGATATGATGTAATTTGAGGAAGATAAGCTGCCTGATAAGTTCAAGATGCCACAGCTGCAGAAGTTTGATGGTGCTGAAGATCCAAGGATCCACCTTAGTCAATATACAACTATTATGAGCACAACAAAGGCTCCTCTGTCTATAATTACCAAGTTATTTATACTATACTTGGAGGGTATGACTCTTAATTGGTATCACGGGTTGGAGAAGTCTATCCGAGCTGACTGGAGAGAGCTTTGTGCTACTTTCTTAAAGTAGTATGACTATAATACTAGGCTAGTGGTGTCTATCAAGGATTTAGAATTGACTAAGCAGAAGCCCAATGAATCATTTTCTGATTTCCTGACTAAATTCATGAATAAGG
>CATIWM010228059.1:0-16163 GCA_949671775.1 Mallotus repandus
TAAATATGAATGATAATTTTGTTAAGTGTTAATGATAATATGTGAAATGATCATTAAAAATATAATTTATTTTAAAAAATAATTATGTATATTATAAGTTTTATTATATAAATTATTTAGAAAGTAGTATGTAATAATAAATAACAGTCTATTATTTATAATGTATATATTATTAAACATATTCATATAAATTGTTAAAAGTGAGTTTTAAAATGTAAATTTTACTAACATAAAATATTTTAAAAAATATATAAATGTGATAGTATTTAATTAATACCTTTAATTTAAATCAATATATATTATATTAAGCATTGTATATTTTTTAAAAATATTTTATCATTAATTATTTTTAATAAAAGTAATATAATTTAAGTAAAAAAAAACTCAAATCACCTATTAACAAAATAAATTTTGATAGAACCTGAAATTTCACCCAAACACTCTAAGGGTCGTTTCTTATAAAAAATAAGGGTGAAAAATAGAATCGAAATCAAGGATTCCAATTTCTACTATTTGATTCATTCAAATTTTGTATTAGAATGAGAATATATTCTCCCACCAATAAAAAGCACCTATACCTCTTGTAATGGTAAAAACTAATTTTTTATTTATACAAAATTAAGTCAAATTAATTATAAATTGCTTAAAATTTTAAATATTGTCATATATTATTAAAATTCATGAAAGATAATATTTTTTGAAGTAATTAAAAAAAATATATAAATTCATAATAATTATTATTTAATATATTTTTATATATAAATAAGATTAATTTCAATTTCAATTTTGATTTCTTTGTAAACCGAACACTTTATTAAAATTTTCATTCTATTTATGATTCTCTTTTATTTCAATTCTAATTGCGATTTTGATTTCAAAGTATGAATCAAATGACCCTAAAGGTAAAGGATGTTAAAATCAAGAGAAAAAGATTATTATAGGCCTAATTACTTAAAAAATCCTGAACTTTATGTGTGTTAACAATTTTAGCATGTTTTTTCAATTTTTGTTTAAAAAATCTCAAACTTAACATATTTTAACAATTTTAGTAAATAAAATTTTATAAAAAAATCACAAACTTTGTAGCTTTTAACAATTTTAATATATTTTTTTAACCTTATCAATAAAAAAACTTCTATTTCAATATTAAACTATATTTGTTTAATCAAAATTTTAATATCTGATAAAATGTTAAGTTAATATAACACTAAACACTTTTTAATTTAAAAAGAAAGAGAATTTGATGAGTTAGCAAAAAATTTCTCCTTAAAATATACTATTTTAAAATAAAAAATATAATATTTTAATTTGTTATAAGTTTGCAATTGTTTATATGATAATGAAATTTTTTTTTTAATTTTAAGGCTCCGTTTGTTTGCAAAAAATATTTTCCTTTATTTTTCAGTATTTGGATTATCTAGAAAAAATAAGTCAAAAAAAAAATAATATATCAATAAAAAAATTAATTTAAAACAAGGAAAATTGATTTCCCATTTTAAGAATAGAAAAATATTTTTCAATAACATTTCCAATGTCTTTTTTCCTCATTTATAGCATTTCCTTTTTATTTTTCAATGTTTTCTCTCCTCGTTTATTGTCTTTTTAGTGTTGCAACCAAATGTAGAAAAATATTTTCTTTAAAAAAAATTTTCTGAAAAAAAGTTTTTTAGAAAAAATATTTTTTAAAAATAAAATATTTTTTGCAAATAAACGGAGTGTAAAATGCTAAATTTTAAACCTTTTAATAATTTTAACATGCTTTAATTAAAAAATTTATTTTGGTGTCATATAAGTGATTTCAAATTTATAACAAATTGAAATATTATTTTTTTTATTTTAAAATGATATATTTTAAGAAGGATAATTTTTACTAACTCATTAATTTTTTTTAATTCAAAGCAATTTGGTGCCATATCAACACTAACTAATACAACATTTTATCATATGTTAAAAAATTAATTAAACAAATATAATTTAAGATTGACCTAATTATTTAAAAAATTTTAAACTTTATAAATTTTAATAATTTTTTTGACAAAATTTTAAAAAAAATATGTTAAAAATTATAAAGTTTATAATTTTTTTATAAATATTAAAAGAACGGAATAAAACTATTCAAAAATATAAAATTCAGACTTTTTAATTAAAAGTTAAATAATATATTAAAATTATTAAAACTGAATTTTGTAAGTAATTAATCTATTATTATATAAATAAAGCCTTTGTTGAATTGTTTTAACTCCATAAACCCTATCTATCTATCTGCCTATTTATCTGTTACTTTTTACCAGTTAACATCGGCTCCCCCCACAAATACATACAATCTTGTCCGTCCGTGTCCCTCTTCCTCTCTCACTCGGCACTTGTGCTGCTGCTAGTTAAAAACTCCACATACACTAAACTAAAGCTTTCCTTCTTTTTTTCTCCTTTTGCTACTGGTTCTACGATCCAAATCCTCAAAGCTCCAATCTTTACCTTTTCTTCTAAACCCATGTAAATACTTCATCTTTCAATCTTTATTCATTCAAATTCTTGGTCCTCTTCTTCCCTCAGATTTAGAGGTAAATCTTTTATTCACGTTCCTGCTATATATGTATATATATATATTTTTTCAGAATCAGATTTTTTGCTTGTTTATACCGCTTGTTTCAACTTTCTAATCCGAATCATTATCTGGGTCATTTGCAGAACCCTGATTTGTTTTTTTTTTTTGAAAAAACTTTTTGCCCCAAAGTTTAATCTTATGTCTGCATACAGGATACCTGTGAAAGTTTATGTTTGGTGAGTTTCAGATTCTTGATTAGGTTGTTTATATTGCTGGTTTTAGCTCTATATAGTAGGTGTTATTGATGCTATTTAATTATTGGGTTCTGATTGTTGCGTATGTTGGTCGTTTGTGTGTGGCATTTGCTTTTCTTGTTAGTTTCTGTTTTGGTGTAACATATATATATATATTTTATGGATGTTATAGGGACCAATGGGGAAAAAGGTTAAGAAAAAGAGCCGTTCATTGCAGAAGGAGAAGAGGGTTTCAACCCATTCTCCTAAAACTGCACCTCAACAAACCATTTCTAGGGATGATGCTGTTAATGCAGGAGTTATATTTACAGTGCCCAAAGAGAGAAAACAGTGTGTGCACCTTGAGAAGGGTTTTAATTTGAATAATTTGACCGAGAAACTTGGAACTTCAGATCCTTTAAAGTGTGAGGATTGTCGTGAAGGTGTTGCTGAGAGGAGAGTGGCAAAGGGAAAGGGTAAACATGGAAAGAAGAAAGTATCAGCTGATCCAAAATCTGAGTCGAAGGCCATCTGGGTTTGTTTAGAATGTGGGCATTTTGCTTGTGGTGGGGTTGGTTTACCAACAACACCTCAAAGCCATGCAGTTCGGCATTCTAGGCAAACCCGCCATCCGTTGGTGATCCAATGGGAAAATCCTCATCTCCGTTGGTGCTTTCCATGTAGTACGTTAATCCCAGTTGATACAACAGAGGGAAGTGGTGAAAAGAAAGATGCATTGTTGGATGTTGTAAAATTGATCAAGGCACGATCATCGGTGGATGTTGAGGATGTTTGGTTTGGAGGAGGCAGTGTTGCAAGCGAAATCAAAGTGGAAGGCACAATATTGAGCAGCACAGAGGGAAAAAGTGGTTATGCGGTAAGGGGCCTGGTTAATCTAGGGAACACCTGCTTCTTTAATTCAGTAATGCAAAATCTATTAGCTATGGATGAATTGCGGAATTTTTTCTTCAATCAAGATGCATCATTTGGTCCTCTTACCATTGCTCTGAAAAAGCTCTTTACTGAAACAAAACAAGAGACTGGTATAAAGAATGTGATCAATCCAAGATCCTTTTTTGGGTCTATCTGTTCCAAGGCTCCCCAGTTTAGGGGATACCAGCAGCAAGACAGTCATGAACTGTTGCGTTGGTTACTTGATGGCTTGTCTTCAGAAGAGTTGGTCGTGAGAAAGCAAGTAAATACTTCTAAGGAAAATGGGATTTCTTTGAAACATGACCCTACCCTTGTGGATGCTCTATTTGGAGGCCGAATTTCTAGCACTGTTTCTTGTGTTGAATGTGGACACTCCTCAACCGTGTACGAGCCATTTTTAGATCTCTCGTTACCAGTTCCAACCAAGAAACCTCCATCTAAGAAAGCTCAACCTGTCTCTAGATCAAAGAAAACAAAGCTGCCACCAAAGAAAGGGGGAAAGGTTCGAGGCAAAGCTAACAAAGATGCAGATTCAGAGCCAGCACAAAGTAGTTCAAACCCCTCAGCTAGCACTCAGTCTCTATGTCAAAACCAGTCAACCATTCCATATGCAGAAAATGCAGTGGCTTCTTCAGATGATGCTGTAGAATCACAATCTGTTTGTTTAACTACTGTGGCTGATGAAAGTGGCTTAGCTTCCCAGAATTTCTCAACTATTCCAAACGCTGAGAAGGAGCAAGTTGTTGATGGTACAGTGGCGCCGACAGCAGTTTCATTTGATGACTTCACATGGATGGATTATCTTGGAGAGGAAACTAAATCAGATGAGCATAATTTCACTTTGCAGAATAATGATGTTTCAACAAGTCAGTTTTCTGAAAATATTGTCCCAAGCGATGGCTTAATGGAGAAAAGTCAATTGTGTTCTGTTGATGGAGGGCCAAACCCAAAACCGGAGTCTTCTGTGAATCCCTGGGAGGAAGAGGTCCCATTACAGGTTATGAGCTCTGAAGTTCTCTTGCTTCCATACAAAGAGGAAAGTTTTACTGACGGGGACATAATGAAAGGAGAAGCTGAAGCCTCATCTGTTGTGGGATGTGGTCAAGACGAAGCGGACTTTGATGGCTTTGGTGATTTATTCAATGAGCCTGATGTTTCTTCAGGAACTGTTGCAGGGCCGTCCTTAGTCAATGATACTGCAGGAACTAGTTTTACAGCAGCAAACAGCAGTGAATCTGATCCAGATGAAGTTGATAATAGTGATTCTCCAGTTTCAGTTGAGAGCTGCTTGGCTCATTTTATAAAGCCAGAACTTCTCTTTAATGATAATGCCTGGGAATGTGAGAATTGTTCAAAAACCCTGCAACGCCAAAGATTAGAAGCCAAGAAAAAGCCTAAAACTGCAGTAGGGACTATGTTAAATGGAGGTGAAACTCATATCCAAAGTCATCCACCAAGCTTAGACAGGGACAACTTATGTTCTAGAGAAGTCGGAGATCTTCACAATGGAGATATCAGAATGGAAACTTTTCTCACCTTAGGAGAAAGCATTGTTTCTGATAATGAAAAAATTGATTGCTCTAATCAGAATTGTATAAAAACTGAAAGCACTCAAACAGATGAGCTAAACTCAATCATTTCTCGGGGTGAAGAACAGAAGGGCGAGATGACTGCTGCTCTTGTGGAGCAATCCCCTTCTTCTGCTTCCTATAAATCATGCAGTCGGGAAAGTTTCAGTTCTGAAGCTGTTGGCTCTTCTAGCGTTGATGAGCCAAGCAGCACAGAGTTTGCAACTGCTAAAGATCAGATGGGTGAACCCCAGGCCTCTGGATATTGTGGAGCAGAGGAAGATGAAGTTGAAGAAGGAAATTCTAGAAAAGTAAAAGTGAAGAGGGATGCAACTAAGAGAGTCCTAGTTGATAAGGCCCCACCTATCTTGACCATTCATCTAAAGAGGTTCAGCCAAGATACTCGTGGTCGTTTAAGTAAATTGAATGGCCATGTCAATTTTGGAGATGTACTTGATCTTAGGCCTTATATGGACCCAAGGTATCTCCTCAATTATTTTTCAGAGTTCATCATGAAACATTTAATATCATAGCTCCATTACTTTTATTAGTCCTGTTGCCTCTGCATTATTGGCTTTATACGCTGTTTTCCTCAAGCTATGCTCTCTTGAATTTTTTAAGTTTCATTTCTTTGATGCATTTTTAACCCTATATGAATTTTAATTTTCCAGAAACTGCATGTACATGTTTTAGTCAATCGGTGAAAAAATGGAGTTAACATCACAGGCATTATAAAAACCTTAATGTACAATATGATGAAGATAATTATAGCTTCATGGGATAGGTAAAGCTGATCTTATGGTTAAATATTCAGGCAGGGATATTTTCTTCTTGCATCTTCGTATGATGGGGAATTGGGGATATCTCGGAAAATCAAGTTATGTTTCCGGCTGTGTCATTACTTTGCTGCACTGAATGAAAGCCATTGTTGATTTTGAGACAATATGCAAATTTTTTGGTAATTGCAGGTGCACAGACAGAGAGAAATTTGTATATCGTCTGCTTGGGGTAGTGGAGCATTTGGGAACAATGAGAGGAGGTCACTATGTTGCTTATGTGAGAGGTGGCGAGAAGAGTAAGGGCAAGGCAAATAATGAAAATGGGGGTTCTGTTTGGTACCATGCCAGTGATATCTATGTGCGTGAGGTTTCGTTGGAAGAAGTTCTTCGCTGTGAAGCCTACATCTTATTCTATGAGAAAATCTGATATTTGGATTTCCATTTGTTTTTTGAATACATGTGATTCTTCTTTGAGATAGTGCGGGGTAACCATCAACCCCAAATGGTAGAGAGAGGCATTAAATTGAGAAAAGGTGAGTGTACATCAACCCCCATATATTTGATACCAATTTTTTTGACCTGTAATGAGTTGGGCTATATACAAATACATCACGTGATTTTTTTTTATTTATTGTCTCCCACTTTCTTTGCCACGTCCAATTTTTCAGGACTGATGGCCATTTGGCTAGCTGTAATGCTCAGCTAAGCTGTGCACTTTGGCTGGCATATGACTATTTCACTATTGATAATCAACCATGAAAGTTTCTGCTAGAGGTGTTCATATGTTTTTAGCATTTATATCTATTGATGATGAGACAACATCGCATGTAGAAAGGCCGATATCCCTGCATTAGTCCACAATCATAGGCTATAATTGATTCAAGGCTGTTTGGCTAATGAGAGCTTGAACGCATACCCTGTTCAGGCTTTCTTAGTTTTCCATTCTTGATGCTGGTGTGAGCGTGTTGGATTTGTTCTGCAGAACTCCCTCTATGCTTTTGCCTCCAATGCTTGGAGAAAAGAGAAAGAAAAGAGGGAAAGTGATGATATGGTTAATCGTTTACTTAAACTATGGTGAAAAAGTCATGCATTCATTAGAATGTTGGCATGCATTTCCTGTAACAGGATTCTGCAAATAGAATTAATGAGAAAGACAACCTTTTCCTGAACTTTTAACTTCAGCCTCCATTACGGGTTTCTTCATGGAATTAGGTAAGCTATATTAGATTAACCATCATGATTGGTTCTGATAATTAATTAATGTTCTTGTGGGTGAGACAGAGTTTAGGTCATTGCATTAGTTTTTATTGAGGTGCCATTCATTTAATGATGGATTTGAGGAAACTGGAGAAAAAGTGGACTTTAAGAGAGCCACTCCAATCTTTCCAGCAATGGAGAGAAATATTGCCTGAAGAGGAACATGCCATTTGTGAAAGTATAAAAGCTGTATTAGACATGGAAAAAGAAAACACAGAAATTTGGGGTTGGGATAATCAGCATGGACTGTTGTGAATGGGAACGAGTCACTTGCGATTCAGTTATTTTTCTTTAAGGAATCTGAAGCAGCTTCATTTGAGTAATAATTTCATTTGGATCATAACCTGTTCAGCAGAGAGATTCCTGCAAGGCTTGGAATGCCTCACCAAATTGCAAAAAATGTTTCTCAGTAATAACAATTTTACTGAAGCAATCCCACCTGAGATGAGTATAGCCTTCGAAATATTTCATCTTTGTTCTTAAATGATGATATGATTTGGGCCATTTGGCAGGTTGGTGAGAAGGAAAAATTCATAGAGCTTGAATTCCACTTCAGGACTTGGCTCAAACAAGCTTGTGTGTGGAGCAGCAGGAGCATACCATACTAGCCAAGAGGTCCTGCTGCAACGTTTCAGGATATATCCGTCTATTTGGCTCAGTAACCAGACTTTTATCTTTCTCACTAGGACTTGAATGCAAATAACCTGACAGGAAACCTTCCCTCAGTGGCTAGCAAAATTAGCTCTTCTGTCTACGATCAATATTTGCCCAACAACAACCCTTTCAGGCTCTCTACCACTTCCCTTGTCCCAATCAAGAAATTTTATCTTGTGCGTAACTATTGCATCGTCGAATACATGTCAGTACCAGGTCAGGTGTTAACAGTGTTCTTGATACCTTGTTATAATGCAATGGCCTTGACTCCTCAGTTTAGTACCCTGGCAAACATCAAAGCGATATGTTCCCAAGAATCATCCTCAGATGTAGCTGCAGTTTTTAGATTTACCAAAGAATCAAGTGAGATTCCTGATGCTCTAAAACATCTCCCACAACAAGTTTTCAGGCAGAATGCCATCAGCAGCTTCAGGTGACCAAGTCTTTCATGAGAAATTCAAGAGACGTTTCGAAAGTGACCCTTTTGAATGATATCAAGTTAGGTTGTTAAAGAACACAAGGGTATCAACAAGTCGCTTTGGCCGAGTGGTTAAGGCGTGTGCCTGCTAAGTACATGGGGTTTCCCCGCGAGAGTTCGAATCTCTCAGGCGACGTTTGAGTTTTTAATTTTATTACTCTAATGCAAATTATTTTTTTCAATTTTATTAAAATTACTTTATGTTCTATTATAGTAAAAAATAAAAAATCAATAAATTTTAACTTGCTGATACTTTAAAAAAGTCCAGAAAAAGCAAATTTCAACTTGGAAAAAAGGACAACATTGTAAATTCCCATTGTCTTTTTTCCAACATGATGTTCAGTTCAATTAAATTCAATTAAAAGTATAAACAAATAGCCAACCTCCCCCAAAAAAAAGACTCAACAAAAGGAAAAGCAAAGGAAGAAAGAACTAAAGAAACCATCTATCATCTTCCCACTTTTTCTGCTTTACCATTAATACCAACTAAACCCATCACCTTAATCACTATAAACACGCACACATTCTCTTCTCTTCCATGGCTGCTATCTTTTTTACCCTCATCATCTTCTTCTTTACCATCATCATCTTCAATGTACAAGTAAAAGCAGCTTATTGGTGTGTGGCAAGAAGTGATGCCACCAATCAAGCTTTACAATCAGCTCTTGACTATGCATGTAGTACTGGAGCTGACTGTTCCCCTATTCTCTCTAATGGCTTATGCTTCCTTCCCAACACTATCCAAGCTCATGCTTCTTATGCCTTTAACAGTTACTTTCAGCGTAAGAGCATGGCCCCTGGCTCTTGTGACTTCTCTGGCATTGCCACTGTTGCTAGAACTGATCCAAGTAACCTCCTCATCTCCCTTTTATTTCTTTTTTCAGTTCTTCAACTTTTTGAGCTTTAATATCAATAGGTGCATCCATTTTAGTCTGTGGGTAGTTGTTTTCTTTGGCTCATCTTTCGTTTTTCTTTGTTTGTGTGGTTTAGGCTATGGATCTTGTGTGTATCCATCGTCTTTAAGGTATGTTTCTTGAATTCTCACTAATCTTTCTTTGCTTTTCTTCTTTTTGCTGAAGCTCTTTAAGTAGCGTTTGGGTTTTACCCTTTTCAAGATAGTTTTAAATTAAGTTGGCTTAGAATCTAATAGTGCCTTCATCTTCAAGAAAATGGGCGTTTAGTGTGTTTTCATGTATTCTTAATTAGTGCAGTTTAAGTGGTAATTAACTTTCCTAATCCTTTCTCCTTTTCCAAAGTTGTATTGTGGATGGTTTACACCTGTCTTTTTGCATGTCAGGATGCATCCAACGGCTCATACATACTGGCACTAGTTTCAATTTGTTTGTCACACTTCAGTGTGTTTTCTGCTTTTCAGTACCTTGGGTTCCCCACTTTGTTTGTACTAGTTTTTAGCATCTGTCTATGTTTGGACAAGACCCCTTCTCACTCTTAGACCGTTGGATTGTCCTGTAATTCAATTTCAAAGATCACAAAATTCAATGGACGGTATCTTAGAAATATATTGCAGTCAGCGATCATTAGTAGGGGCAAAGTGACTTCTTTTGCTTGTGGGCATAAAAAATAATGATGCAAAATTTTGTTCTGAACTTGTGATCAATGGTGGATGAATGATTATCTTTCAGCATTAGCTGCATGGACCAATGCACACCTCTTCCACTTTTTGGGCATCCCAAATACTAACATGTAGGCTAATCGAAAAATGAAATCTTGGTTCCAAAGAATACTGCTTACCTGATATAAGGGCAATTTTATGGAGCCATTATTTGAGTAGCAGGGGCAGGGCATGCTTTTTCTAGGTTCTTCTTGAGATTCCCACAAAAACAGTGTACATTGTTTCACTCTTTTAAATTTTGAAATTTTTGTTTGCATTTTATTGTCTTCTTTGCACCTTCCGCTTCTCATTGCAGTGAGGCTATGTTCCCATATTGCTACTGTCTTATTTTTGACATTGTAATGGGTCCTAGGCCATTCTTTTGCTGGTCCTAGATATTTTTTGAACATTGTACATGGGAGTTGGGAAGGAGAAGTGGAGATTTGATTCCTGATTACCTACAATGCCTATAGGTAGATTAAGACCTCAAAGTTGCTGGGAGTTGGGAAGGTAATGTTCCGCAAGGATTTCAAATTCTTATTCCACTTTGATTCTGGTGTGCCAAAAAAATATTGAAGCAATAATTATGTTTTCGATGCTAGTAAACATGACCTGTAATTGTATGTCAAAATGAAATATTGTGCTGGCTATTACTACTAACTTGGGCTAAATGTGAGCTGGTGTGCAGGAATCTGGTCTTGAGAGCCCAGATTCCCTGGCAGGTGGTCCTTCAAGCCACCTTGAAATGCAACTTTGTCTTTGCTTCTTGAATCAAGCTTTTTGATGGTTTTATTTTTGGATGCTCTTCACACTTGCTTTGCATTTTTTAAAGTGAGGATTCTAGAAAGGGGTTTGGTTAGTGGTTCAACCACTATAGAAAGTTCCATTCGGCTCGTTGCTGGCATGAGATGCTTCATCAGTTGTTTCAGTTGACCGGAGGAAGAATTCATACTTTCGTGTTTACATATCAAATCACACTTTGGCACTGCAGTTATCCATGTATATATCAGATCAGATTGATACAGCCTGCTACACTACATAATTATTCAGCAACATTTCTGGATATCAAGATCAGTTTTTTTTTTTTTTACTCCATGAAAAAGGGCGAAGGATATACTGTTTTACAAGAACTTGTTCCAAGAAAAAGTGGTGATGGGTTGATGGAAATTGTCCTGAGATGCTTTGAGATTGCACTTCAAAGAATCTACTTTTAGGACCATTTTGCTGGCTTTTCCACATGGGTTCTAAAGTTGATATCAATTTTAGATGGCTAGATTTCTTATTACAAGTGCCATAGAAGACAGTAGTAGTTACATTGCTATACATGTCATTATGTGAACATTCTATCTGGTAGATGTAGCTTACTGATTTACTAGATTGTGCCTTGTGCACGCACAGCAAAATACCGCATTCTTCATACAGGTTAATCAGTTCTGAATAATTTACTTTGTGCCTGCCTGTGAACTTGGAAACATGTTTTATATAGTGTATACTTGAATTGATTATGATACTTGAAACATGGAAATTTGCAGCGCTGCAGGAGGGTCTAATACAAGCACAACACCAACAACCACAAACAACAATCCAAATATGCCGACCACCACTACACCAGCCACTAGTGGCAGTACTGCTGGACTGAATCCTGGACCGACTCCACCTCTGCCCCCGGACTATTCTCAAGCTTCTCTTGGGTTTGCAGCAGGAATAATCTTAATCCCTGTCTCCCTTTTATTGGTTCTCTCATTTACATTTTGATTCATGTCACTCCTGTAAGCTAAAGCTACACTGCCCTCATCTAATTGAAGAGGCTTATACAGTTTTGTTAGAAGTTGAAGCTCTTTGTTAGTTTCCTGGTGTAGTGCCCTCTATTTTGTTTCTACTTTCTTTACTGTGGAAGCGATTGATTGGCGAGGCTCAATTTGGATGGTGTAAAGACTTGTTTGCTGTCCTTTATCAGGCAAAGAGTTGTGGGTAGCTACCTCTCTATTGTAATCCAATCTTTGTAGGTTCAAAAATTCAATTCAATTGTTCAAACTGATTCTTGTTAGCTGCAACTCTATATTCCTTAATGCTAAGTATCTGAGAACTGCTTATCCATGAACCATCCTGGGTAAATTTCTGAAATTCTCAGGTACATATAGCTGATGCACGATAATTTATATGCACATGACTACGTAAATGAGATAAACATAAAAAAAAAAAGTTGCAACTCATTTACATAAGCTTTCAAAAAATGGTAGTTCGACTGGTAATTCCACATAAACTACTCATGGATTTCGTCGGAGGAATACTGCAACTATAGTTACTGTTCAAATTGTTGGAGGAATGCTGCAACTCTAGTTACTGTTCAATGTGTTGTCTGTACAAGGGACACCAATTTTTGCCTTTGAGTCAGAGGAATGTACTTAATTACCTTGTATTAACCAGGCACCTCTCAGGTTCCCTCACAATATATATGATATCGTTGGCGATTTGATAGATGTCCTGGTTGCGGTGCCAACTCCACAAAGCATGAGTCTCATTTTTCACCTGTAATGTTATCAAAAGAATGCAAGGAGCAAGCCACCTTATTAGTTTTTGTTCTGTTTCAAGACTAAGCTTGTAGAAGTTAAAACACTCCTTGTACTTAATTTGAGATAAACACATTAAATTCACAATGACAATCAACATGCAGGACTAATTCCCAGGAATTTTTAGTGAGTGCCTGCAGTTTTAGATAACTTGTAGATCTTTAAAGTCCTAACCTAAGCTTCAAATAATATTCAGTTCAGCTTCTGTCACATTTTAGGAGCTTAATGTAAAACCACAAGTCTAGAATCATTCGAAGCAAATTAACCATTTCTTTCTGCCTCTGTTCGAGAGAAAGAGAGATGTAGAAAGATACCTCCAGTATACCATGACCAAAGCTGCTTTCCCTGAATGCACTATACTCAGGTTGCTGGTCCCAGCAAAAGTTACCTGCAGCAGGGCCTGCTGTAAAATTGAATGCACAGAAGCCACCAATGTCTCCGTCTGGTGTAGCGTGTGGCTCTGGACAATAACCAGGATCATCAGCATGAGCAACTGCCATTGCCTCTCGACAACCACCACTTCCCAGTGTAATATATACTGGACCGCATGGATCCAAAGTGTAGTTGTACACCCGGTTCGACCTCTCATATGCATGAACCTGTAACTTGTTTTGACATTGACATGTTATCACGCAAATTTATTCCAGAAACAAATAGGTACATATTATTCATAATTACAAAATTATTGCTGCTTTTGATATATTTTTTCAGTTGCGGTGATGGAAGCGGCAGAAGTATATCCACAAAAAACAATCAACTAAGGATACACAAGAAAGAGGAACTCTTACATGTCCATTGAAGACTATATCAACACCATACAAGTACAGCAGGTCCTCCATTTCTACTCTCATACATTCTGCTTCTCTATAATGCGCCCTAAAGGTGCTGTACCAAGGAGGGTACCAAGCAGCCACCAACCAAGGAGTCACACTCCTGTCAACATTATAGAGGTCTCCTTCCAACCATGAATACTGGTCAGCTGTGACAGAACATACAGCATTTTATGACCAGCACCAAAAATGAAATTCCACAATAGATACTAGTTAGCAGAGAAAAAAGGTCATGTTGAGATCCAAAAGAAATTGGAGTCTAAGACAATGTGTATAAGTGATTACACATGAATAACAAAATAGGAAAGTTAGAAAACAGCAAGAGAATAAGTTGAAGAGTTTACATGATCTGTCATAGGAAATGTAAGCACTGAGCACAACAAAATGTATACCCCCTGCATTGAAGGAATAGTATAATGTGGATGTTGACCCACTTTCTTCAGATGGGAATGCAAATCGAGAACTATAAGCAACAAATATCTCATTTTCAGCCTGTCGTTCTATTTCATGTTTCCCTCCTACCACCATTGTCGGAACATTAGCCAACAGAGGCTGCATAAACCTGCTAACAATACGTTATAAAGCAATTATTGATGTTGCTCAGGATGTAACTTAATGAGGCATATGATGGAATAATGGCAATACTACACTCTATCAAAATTTGGCAAACAATTTCCAAGATATGTTAATGTTCATATTTCTGTCTTCTCCTTTAATAAGTTGTTTCCAAGAAATTTCTTGTTAATTGTGTTTGTCTGGTCATATGGTAGTTAACTTCAGTTTCTTTATACACCAAGGTTGAGGATCACTGCATACATGATCCTCCTTTATAAATTTGCTAAAATGGCAGTTTAGGGTATAAACCATTAGCCTATAACTAAAAATTTCCATTACGCACTACTAGGATTTTTGAGGATTACGATGAAATATATCAAAACAAGTTTGAGTTTATGAGATGTTGGAGTTTGACCTTCCCCAATAATCCCAGCGCGGTTGATATGTTTCATGGATGGGACTTTGTGGAAATGAGCAAGAGTAACAATTAGAACTAGTTCCATTAGTGAGGTACATGTCAGCATAACTTATACCCCCAACCAAAACAAGAAGATCAGGGTGATTACTGAGCAAGTAATTGAGTGTTCCACTGGTATTGTAAGTAAGACCTAGATCTCCCACCACTGCTATCCTGCTAGGATAATTTCTGGGACTGGATACTGGCATTGTTCTAAAATGAAAGATATCACTCAGTAATGCTATAGAAGGATCTCCACATCGATACTGATAAAGTGCACCAGGTTCCAGTCCTGCAGAAAGACATGATAAAGAACCTACTAAATCAACTTATGGCAACAATTTCAGGTGTTTGGGCTGAGGAGAAATATTATATAACAAGCTAGAAAACAAAATAAATCAAATAAAGACTCTACTATGACCATTTGAAGTAACTGTCCATGCCATATTCCATTGATAAGAAAAGCTATTAAACAAACACCTCATGAGCATAGCAAGAAAAGTTCTTGAACAGAATGTATGCAAATAATACCTGTCAGACGAACATGGTGTATGATGCCAGATGTGTAGTTTTGGAGGCCTTCAAATGGGTAAAGTTGATCATAAACAAGTGAATAACCTACTGCCTCATAACTATTTGGCGATCCCAAGATCCCATACTGAACAACACTAGAAACTGTTGAAGGATCTAATGGTTCTATGTCATCACCAATTTGGAAATCCCCTGTAAGTGTAGCCAAGCAATATGCACATCAGCTTACGAAAAGAAGTGAGATAATCCAAGACCTGCATATTTGTTGCTCAGTTAACTGTTTCACCTAAATTCAGCTCATTGTTTCCATCATGAATGAACATCCATTGTGGCAAATGCACTTACTCAATTTTATGCCAACTATAGAAAATTGTGTAAAAATTCAATCTTGCTGCTTAATTGCATGCATCTAAGAAAAAAGTTTCAGTCTTTGACAACAAAAGTTCCACTAATTTGCAAAAGCAATAAACTTTCCCATGAAATTGAAACTAACGTTACTATTTATGTTGCAAAGCATTTTTTTTCAACAAAAATAAATTTCTTTCCTACTTCATGGTCTAAAAGCAATCCACATTTCCCCAACTTTTCACACACTTACAGCAAAAAGCAACTACAATATAAGGAGGGAAAAAAAGAAAAAACAAGAACATTGGTTAAGAACAGGAAAGAGAAACCTGTAACCCAAGAGATCCAAACAGAGTCATAATTTGAAGAAAGAGACACTGAAATCTGTTGAGGCTCATAACCAACAACATTCTTTTGAAGTTGAGGATAAGTATCAGGCAAGTCAATGGCATTGTGATGTTTTGTCTTGTTATCAAGAGGGATAGTCACAGGCTTAAAGGGTCCTTGAAGGGTTGTTGGGAAATTGCCATTAACGATGCTTAAGCTCCACAAAAGTGGCAGGAACAGAGGAAATATGAACACTCTGAAAAAACCCATTTCTCGGGTTCGTTCTGCAACTAAACAAGAAAGTGAAGTCACCACTCACTTCTTGTTTTTTTTTTTAAAAAAAGTCACCACTCACTGGCTACAGAAAGAGAAAGTTCACGGATTTGGGCACTATGTTGTTGCTCACATGCCACCAATGAATTCTGGAAGATTCATTAATCATTGCCCATTGGCATTTACTTATTGTTTTTATTGATTTTGGTGTTAATC
>CATIWM010228063.1:0-21138 GCA_949671775.1 Mallotus repandus
TTTAACCACCATTTTCTTTAATGCATCATCCACTTGTAGGTTGCTCCACCATCATCTATTTAATTCAACATTTTACATAAAAATCATTATTTTTAAAGGAAAGCCAAGCACATTACTAAAAAAAATATAAACATAAAAATAATTAAATTATAATAACAATAAACACCATAAACATAAAGAACATGCATTAAACCAACCTAAAAAAATACTACACCTAACATATAATCACATTAGAACTCGTAAATTTGAGGTTCCAATATGTTGAATATGAATTAACATCAACAACACTAAATTTTTATAATTAATTTTTTTCATTAGTAGTCCTTTCTGGAGGATAAAAATTTTAGAAAAATTATTATCATGCATTAAAATTAACTGATAGAGACTGAAGTGATGTCTTAAATTAAATTGTAATTACACAATCATATTAAATAGTTGTTGGAAGACATTTGCCGCTCTTACCCTGGCCACTATTAAGGAACCGCTGATTTCAATTCCAATTCACCTATAAAAGGTGGAACTGAACCTAAACCTGCCAAATTCCAGTTCCAACCCAATTTTGAACTAGCTAGTCTAGGTTCTAGTTCATAGTTTGGCCATTCAGGTATTTTTTTTAATAATATTTTTATTTTATAAAATTAAATAATTTACTTTTAAATAAAAAAATAATAATTACATTACAAAATTAATACTTTAAAGAGTAAATAAATTACTTTGAAGTTGAAATAAAAATTAAATTAATAATTAATTTTAGTAAGGTTTGAATTAAAAATAAAATTAAAGCAAATATATTAAATTAGTTTATCATTTATATATGTTGGGTTGAAAGAAAAAAAATTAAAGAGTTTAAATTAATAAATTAAATTAGAAAAATAAAATGAATAAAAATTAAAAGATTTAAACTTAATTTTCATACTAAAAATTAAGTTGTATACGTATTTTCTTAGGGCTTAAAAGAATCAAAACCTACATAGTTCTCTTACTTTTTTTTTTTTGAAAATTATTTATCCTTTTACCTTTTAAATTTAGTAACTACCTACGCTGAAAGTTGATGTTATTCCTCCTAAGGTTGTAAAGTGGAATAAATCTTCATTTTCTTCTCTCTCAATCTCTTGCTTCCTTAATGCCGCTTTATAGTCTAATCATCAATGCATGTTTGTGGCTCCAACTATTCAGAAGCCATCGAAGATGCAATTTTCCAAAATACTTCCTCCTGCATTAAATATTTATTCAACGATAACCATCGAGAGTGGACTTGAAAAACTTATTTTAGCAATTTGTGCAAGGATCAAAAATGTATTTTGGTGTTGACTCCACCACTTAAGAATAGAAAAATCTTTTACTATTTACTATCATCAAACTCACAAATAATTATTTGATAAATGTCAAATTCATGACATGAACCGGATGATCTTCAAGATCTTTTATGTTTTTACATCAAGATACGATCATCGATACTAATTTTTATTTGTTCATGTTGAACTTGAATAGTAGGAAAAGTAGAAGAAATAGAAGGACAGCAAGATGGAAAACTAGAAGTAAAAATATTAGCATAATCTTTACATTCATTGAATAATTCTAATACTATCCTTCTAATATTATTAATTATTAAATACAATATCAATTTCATTATCATCTATAAGACCTAAACATCCATAATATACACTTAAATTATCATTTAAACCATCTATTTTACATTTAGGATAAAAGACACATACAACAAAATTAATTAATGGAATAAATTTAAAATAATTTAACCATTTTAATTCCATTAATAAAATTGATTCTCTCAAAACAATATCATTTCCATGTTCTTATAATGCACCAACAATATTAATGTATTCAATTAATAATAAATGATATGTAAAATAATAAAAACCACTTAAAACATCCGTTACATCCTAAAAACTTTTAAAATATCTAAAAGTTTAATGCAAACTTTTTAATTTTTTGGATATAAATTAATTTATAATTATTGGAAATAAATATACACAATAAATCTTTATATCCATATAACTTGTTTAGTAATTTAAAAATTGAATTCTAAAGAATTGGAATATCTCTTGAAAATTTTTTGGTCTTTTATCATCTTCTTAGCAAAATCTTCCCCACGATTTTATTTTGTAGATGTGTTCATAAAAATGAAATTGCTTTTTCAATAGAAGATACAAACACATCCAAAGATTTTAAACTATTTTATATGCATAAATTTAAAATATAACATGAACATCTAACATGAAAAAATTTACTTCCAATATTAGGTTGATAAAAAATTTGAAGATCATTAATTGATACGGTATTTGCACTGAATTATGATCATCAATTAAAGTTTATATTGTAATTTTTTTTTTCTTGTTTATATGATAATCTCTCCCTGGTCTTTTTTTTTTTTTTTTTTGAGTGCTTATTGACAAACTCGAGACCTTTTTTTCATGCTTTGGAAGGCATTTCATTCCTCGCCAAACCAACCCTTCGGCTATGCTCTTATTTTATGACAAGTCTTATCCATTAAATTTTTTACTTGTGTTTGCAAAGAGTGGCTACCCTCATCTTCACATTTTTCTTAAAAAAAAAACTATGTTATATAAATTATATTTTATTAAATTTAATCTAATAATTTATATTTTAATAAAATATAATTTATATTCATCTTCACATTTTTCTTAAAAAAAAACTATGTTATATAAATTATATTTTATTAAATTTAATCTAATAATTTATATTCATTTTTAAAAATAAAATATTAAAATGAATTTTTTTTATATTAACATGTATGGCTACACTCTATAATAAAACTAAAACTAATATAATGTATTAATTTTTTATGATAATTTTTAAAAATAATTTTAAAATGTATTTAAATATTAAAATTAATTTATTTTAATAAAAATATTGATAATACAAGCATTCTGTAATAACATATATAAATAAAATATTTAAACTAATTGGTTGCAATGTATTTATGCAATCAATTTTTTTTTCAATTGAAGATAAAAAATAAATATTTTTATCATTATAGTAATTTTTATGATTTTATTTAAAATGATTTTTTCATTGAATTAATTTCTAGTAAAATGTCTTTTTATTTGAATTTGAAAAAAAATTAAAAAAAAAAGTGAATTTGAAAAGAATAGCTCTCATATTTCTAACAATGGAGGACTTCTATAATTTGCATCATAATTATTGCACTCAATATCACACTTTATTATATAATAAGGAAGAAAAAAATAAAAGTATATGCAATGAATCCCTGAATATACATTAGCCAGAATAATAAGAAAAAAAATACAACTTAGATTTTTTCACTTTTTTTTTTTCCTACATCTTGTCTCCTTATACTTTTATGAGAAAAATATAATTTTGATCATGTAGTTTCTTTTTGTGGCAAAACTAGTTTTGTAATTTTTTACTACATTTAAATGCTTGTATTTCATATTTTTTACACTCAACTAATATCATCATTGTTTAATGAAAACAATTAATATAATATTAAATTTCAATGATAAATATTTTTCATATGTGATTTATAGTTGATCTAACTAATTAGATGAGTAATAATTAAATTAAAAATATTATTTATAAAAGCTTCAAATAATTTTAAAACGGAAATTTTACTAATTTGATATTATATTTGGTTCAATTCTATCCAAAAATTCATTTCATTTATAAATAAAATTCATTTTTAAATGTTTTTTTTATTAATTAAGCGTATTTGGTTCAAATAAATAGTTTATGAAATTCATTTAAAATGAATTTCATATTCTATTATATCGTATTTGGAGTAAATCTAAAATTCAAGTTAATTTTTAATTTTGATAAAAAAAAACCCAATTAAATATTTTTTTAAAAATAAAAATAATAAAAGGTATTTTAATCATTTTTTTTTGAAATAAAACATCATTTAATTACTAGAATCATAACAAATACATCAGAAATAAAAGATGGAGGGTTATCAAACCACTCCATAGAGTTTGGCATAGAACCAACAGCCCTAGCAAGGGAGTGAGCCACTTGGTTCGCAGATCTCCTACAAAACACAAACTTGATACCAACAAGTTCTGAAGCTAGATTTAAATAGTCACTAACAACAAGACCAAAAGATGAATCATTTGGAACTCTTTGGTGGAGAGCTCGGACTACTACCAAGGCATCAGATTCCAGGACAACATTCTGATAGCCTAAGCTCTTAATCCAACTGGGAGCTTCATGAATCCCCAACACTTCAGCCATACGAGCATCCTGCACCCCATAGATGCTACTACACCTGGCAGCAATGAATTGCCCATCCCCATTTCACAAAACAGAACCAACACCAGACATATTAATCCTTGAAAATAATGCAGCATCTACATTCAATTTCAACATCCCTGTAGGAGGACGCGACCAACTCACATCGCCTCCGACCATATGTTAATTATCTATGTTCACGTCTAATTGTCTAAAACGAGCTTCCTTCCATTGAAATAACATAGACCCTGCAGAATTAACCACATGCCTAGCCAACGCAGCTTTATCTTGCTAAATAACTTGATTACGACAGTTCCAAATAGCCCAGCAAATCATGAAAACCAGAGTAAGCTCCTCTGATCCAATACGATGCATAACTAGACTTAACCAATCAAGCAAATTACCAACATTTCCCCTTACAAAACCGATCGAAGACAGCCTCCAACATGACCGAGCAAAACTACAATCAACTAAAACATGAAAAATTGACTCTTTATCCATTTGACATAAAAGACATACATCTGTTACCTTAACTCGTCTTTGACGCAGCAAATCTCTTATTAAAAGACACCTTGCACCTGCTCGCCACATCAAATTTTTAACATTGGCAGGAGCAACAACATTCCAAATTTTATTCCAGACCGTCTCATAGCAAGTGGCCTGAATCTCAGGCTGTTGTAAACGGTAACCACTCAGAATAGTATACCTTCCTTTTGGATAAAAAAGCCAACACCAGCTATCAATGTTGACACTTCTACTCAACGGAATTTGTAAGATAAGCTTTTTATCTCTCTGATTAAACATTCGGTTAATAACATTCGCATCCCACAACTGTTGTCCTGAAATCATAAGCTGATCCACCGTCCCTAATGTAAAATCATTGTTTAAAATAAAAAGTAACAAATCTGTTTTGCTTGTCAAGTAACCAAGGATCTGAGCTAATCGATACAGAATGATCGCCACCAATTCTCAATATGCACCCTTCTTTGCTAATGATTGAGAAGTCAAGTCACTCCTCCAAATGTAACTTGGGTTGAAACCAAGTTTAGCATGTAGAAAAGAAGATCTAGGAAAAAACCTGGCCTTTATGAGACTAAAAATGAAGGGTCAATAAAAATTTTCAGCCTTGTTTCCCCAAAAGATTGAGATTAAAATTGTGGAGCTTCTTAAACCCAATCCCACCCTTCTTCTTTGGTAGACATAACAGATCCCAACGTTTCCATCTACACCCACCCTCTCCATTCTGCCCTTTCCCCCACTAAAACAAATTCATCATGCGCTCTAGCTCAGCACAGAGCTCTAAAGAGATAAGAAAAACACTCATAGCATAGTTAGGAATGGCTTGAGCCACTATTTTTAATAGGACCTATTTGCCCGCGCGGGAAAGAAATTTTTTATTCCAGCCATGAATACGCTTCCAAACCTTATCCTGAATGAAAGCAAAAATCTCCTTTTTCTTTCTTCCAACCATACCAGGAAGACTTAGATACTTATCCATAGAACTGTTGAGAGGAACTGTAAAGATATTCCCAATAACACCCTTCACCTCATAAGAAACATTAGCACTAAAATTCAGAACTGACTTTTGCAAATTTACAATTTGTCCCAAAGCCATCTTATACACCCACAATACCTCCTTAATCATCAAACTCTCAGACATATTAGCGCGGAAGAAAAGCAGACTGTCATCCACAAAAAAAAAATGAGAAATTTTTGGAGCACCCCTAGCCAAGCACAACCATGAATTTCGCTCATTCTCTCCTTCTGAGCAAGCATAAAAGACAATCCCTCTGCACGCAACATAAACAAATAAGGAGATAAGGGATCTCCTTGTCTTAGACCATGATGAGAGATGATAGGACCCAAGATTTTCCCCTTATAAATCACATGATAACGAACACTAGACATGCACATCATAATCAAATCAACCCACCTGTGATCAAACCCCAAGTGAAGCATCATGCGCTCCAAGAAATGCCACTCAATACGGTCGTAGGCTTTACTCATATCTATTTTTAAAGCCACAAAACCACTTTTGCCTTGCTTCTTTCTCTTCAAATAATGCATGATCTTATAAGCTATCATTATATTGTCTGTGATCAAATGACTAGGCACAAACGCACACTGAGAATCAACAATAATAGTTTGGAGAATCACTTTCAAATGGTTAGCTAGCAATTTAGCAACGACTTTATACAGAACATTGCATAGCAAGATTGGTCTTAAGTCTCCCATACTTGTAGGCTTGCCTTTTTTAGGAATCAAACAAATAGCAGTATCATTGAGACCAGTGGGCAATCGATCACTATGAATGAAATCCTTACAAGCTGAAATAACATCCTGTCCCACAACATCCTAAAACCTTTAATAGAATGTTGGGTTCATTCCATTAGGGCCTGGGGATTTATTGGGATACATATCAAACAAAGCTTCTTTTACTTCCAAATCTGAAATAGGCAACAACAAAGCCTCATTCATGGCAGTAGAGACTTTGGATGAGACACAACCAAACAACGAATCCTCCTGGCATCCATTAGAAGTAAATAGGTCAGTAAAATAATCCACTATAACCTCCTCCAAACTCGAACCCCATGATTTCCAGTTACTATTAGAATCTTGTAACTTATCAAAACGATTCTTCTGCTTCTTTTGAGATGCAGCAAGATGGAAATAGTGAGAGTTATTATCCCCTTCCCGAAGCCAAAATTTCTTAGATCTTTGACGCCAAAAAATTTCTTGATGTTGTAGCAAATTAAAATAAGTGCTTTTTACTGAATTAAACTCACTAACCGAAGCCTCATCCCTTCTCTGTTGTAAATATTGCATCCGTAGTTTACAAGAACGAATGCGCTTATAAAAATCACCCACTAAATGACCATCCCATCTCTAAAGTTGTTGACCGCAATCAAAGATTTTCTGTTGAATAAAACAGAGACCATCCCCATGCCAACTATTCTCCATAACCTCCTTACAAGTAGAACTATGCAACCAGATGTTTTCAAAATGAAATCGCCAATTACAATGAGAAACTATTTGATCCCAAGGATTAAGAAACAAAGGCGCATGGTAAAAAAAAAACATACCCAGATTCTGAACTGTAGCGTGGTGAAAAAGATTGTGCCAATTCTCTGTAATAAGAACACGATCCAATTTTTCTTCTATCCACACATTAGAAGCCCTGCGCCTTTCCCATGTAAACTTACTCCCCAGCATCTGAACTTCCCCTAAATGACAATCACGAACCACCTTCCGAAAGCCATTAACTATCTAACCCAGTTGAGGCCTTCCTCCTCTCTTTTCATCAAACGCCAATAAGTCATTAAAGTCCCTTGCTATGCACTAGGGTAACAAAGACAACTGAGCTAAATTTTGGATAATATTCCAAGACTCTTGTCATCTGTTCCTTTTTGGCAGCCCATAGAAACCGTTAACCTCCATTCTGCTTTGTCTTTCAAATGAATTAAGAGATCAATATGATTATGGGAATATCCAATTAAAGAAGCCTCTTTTTTGCGCTTCTAAAGAAACATCAGACCCCCACTATGACCTCTACAATCAACAACAAAAATACCATCATAACCCAACCTTGTTTTATTAGTTATCAATTCTACTTCTAACAATAAAGTTTCAATTAAGAAAATAAAATCAGGCCTGTGTTAAAATACAAGATCCCCGAGAACACGAATTGCCTGTGGGTTGCCCAGCCCACGACAATTCCAGAGTAAAAGACTCATTGATCTCGGTGGGCTTCCTCTAAAGAGCCCACCGCTGGTCCATTTTTTGAAACTTCTACTCACACACAAGATGGGCTAGCTGAAAGCCTAATAGAATTATCACCCACATCAAACCCGTCAACTGTTCTTCTCCTTTTAGGATCCCTAATTACAACACCTTCCGCAATCAACTCCTCAGCAATAACATCACGTTCCATATCTGAAGCAATTGACTCAACCTGACCCTTCCCTTTATTCTCCATGATTACATTATGCCCATCAAGGTTATGGCTCCCTATATTAGTGGAGTTACCAAAAGTATTAGTTTCCTTCTGCACTCCATCATGAAGCCAATTATGAGCCTAGAATTTCTCCCCCTCATCTACCATCATTCCATCGCGTTCCATATCTGAAGCAGTTGACTCAGCATGACCCTTCCCTTTATTCTCCATGATTACATTATGGCCATCAAGGTTATGGCTCCCTGTATTAGTGGAGTTACCAAAAGTATTAGTTTCCTTCTGCACTCCATCATGAAGCCAATTATGAGCCTGAAATTTCTCCCCCTCATCTACCATCATTCCATCGATCCCGCTAGAGTTCGAAAACTTCCTTTCATCTTCTGCTTAACCAGTTCTCAACCATCTCTAACCCGACTATTCTGACTAATTTCGCCGTTTCGAAGCCTTCAACCAATCACTGTAGAGCTTCATGAGAGGTTGCCCCTTCTTCTCAAACTTCTTTGGACAATAACTTTCAGAATGGCTTAATCTACCATAAATATAACAAAAGGAATGAATGGATTCATATTTAAAATTCAACCAAACATCTGTCATTTAAGTGGATTGTGCACATCAAACAGGACATGAATGCGCATATACAGCTTCCACTCCCCATTAAAATTATTTGGATCAGATTCAACAAAAGTACCGACATAAGTTCCCACACTCTGAGCAACTTTTTCCAACATGAAGCCTATCAGAAGATCATACACTTGAATCTAGAGAGAAACCTGAAAAAGTTCAACTTTTAGTGGATTATCATCCCGTTCCAAGACCTTAGTTATGAGAATACTTTGATCGAACGTCTAGGGTCCCTTCTCAATAACACGCTGCATGTCCAGTTCATGATAAAATTGGAAAATAAATAAGTTGTCATTGATCTTCCTGATGCTGACCCCTTTTACAGGTCTCCAAATATGAGCCATATAACCTTTCATGGAATTAAAGTTGACACACTTCTCTGTCAGAAACTGCCCCACCACCATATACTTTTCCTCGTCGGCCTCCAAAGACTCACCTACCATCTTTACCCCACCAACCTCTTCTTCCTCCAATGTCATATTTGCATACATCTTCTCTAGAGAATCCATAGTACTAGGATCCATAATTGCTGGCGAGACAAAGGAACAAGAAGAGACAAAACAGAACTTTAAAAAGATCGACACAAAGAAAAAGAAAAAAAGAGAACACACTTGTTACGATAACAAGGCTATTGCCACTTGACACAGAGGACAAGACCTTTGGCAGCTGTGATTGTTTGGTATTTTAATCATTTTAGAAATATAAATAGATTTAAAAATTGTAAAATTTATTTAAAAATTCTAATTATTTTATTAGAATATATCCTTATATTCAATTTCACAAATTTAAAAATTTGAAATTGCAAATAAATTTTATAACATTTTTATTTAAAAACACACAACATTTGAAATTGCATTATGAAATTCATTTATATCAAACACTCTTATTTAAGAAAAATTAAAAGTTCAATTGTTTTTAAAAATACAAAGCACGGGTTTAAAAGAAAACTTCAAAATTATAGAGACCAAATGCGAAATTTAACCTCACAGCAACAGCACGTGGTAAATACCATAAATGCAGGGACTCAAAATAAAATAAATACATAAAGGGTCAATGTGGTAATAAACAAAATCACAGGAGTCCAAGCATGCATTTTCCCTAATAAAAAGTTACACAAGCAAGCATGCTAACATGCATGCATAAAATACATAGCTGCACCAACTCCAGCAATGGATCAAGACACAAGAGGGTCTCACGTAGGCATAGAGCCCACCCCATATCTCTTTAACATTGCAAAAAGAACCAGAACAGGTTTTTATTTCTAGATCGTGGCACAACTTTCTGACACCAAAATGAAGAAAATATAAAACTAAAAAGGACAAAGGATACTGTATCATGAACAGAATTACAATTAAACAAACACAACAATTAACCATCACAAGGCAAAATTGAATACAAACCAGCATAATCAACAGACATCAATGTTTTTGACAAGGAGCCACTAGCCTGTCCAATAAAGGAACCAAGGGGAAAAAAAGTGAACACCTATACTAAGACATGGGAACACTATTTAATGGGGCTTTCTCACAATGAAGTAGCCCCCTGTATGCGGCACGTAAACTAAAATTAATGCCTTCAAAACCTGTTTCTCTTGCATGCTTACAAAGAGTTGAACAATCGTGGACCTCACTCATACAACCGCCCATCAAAACGGAACACTGGCATCTTTAAACAGTAATAGAAGTGTTTTCCAATTTGACAAGTTATTTCAACTAGTCATCTTTCGAGGAACTTGAGTATTCGGTACCATTTTCTGTGGAAGTTAGCCCCGATGAAGCAGTTGATGTATTGCTGCTGCTGCTGCCTACTCCGTTATGAATACTCTTTACTGCTTGTGCTGGGTTCCTATGAGGGTCATTAGGAGCAGGCACATGCCCCTCCTCAGCTAGTTTTTTTATTAGGTTCATAACAGTAGGAAGGAACTTCGTTGACAATGAAATCAACCCAGGAAGCTGTAAACAAAAGGCTCATAATCAGGCTTAACTTCACAGAAAAGAACAAAAAAACAACAAAAACTTTAGTCCAGCAAATGCAGCAAAAAAAATATGTAAGATGTTAAAAGCCAGTCAACAGACTCTAAATGGTCTTATTACATAAATTAGTATCAAAAGAAACATATTTGGTAGTACAAAGATGATACTCACAGCACCATTGCGGAATTCACCAGAAATGTCTAGTTGCACCCATAAGGCTTTAGCAAGAAGAAAAGCTACAAAGATGAAACCCAGATACAAGGGATTTCTGCCACGAAAATTATCCCAAAATAAATTAGCATACAACATATCTCAATTTTGTACCAACAACATTTCTTCAATGACTATCATAAAGACATACCTTAGAAGAGTCATAAATTCATTAAATCCCAGCACAACCAAGGCAACCATTGCCCATGGTGGTGGTAACCAGTTGTTATTGCGTTTGTTAGCTTCCTGAAAATTGGAAGGATAAATTAATGAAACACTACTTACAAAGAAAGAGACATGATGGAGAGATTATGAGACAAGCTTATGTAAAAACCCCAAATTTTTAATTCAGCCAAAAATCCAATATGCCCATTAGACACAACCTTATACAGAGAAATGAAATACAATGAGAACTGCTAAATTATCCAACCAAATATTAAATTCCCTGAGAGTCTTGGATCATGGTCAGGACTCAGGTTACACTCGTCAGGAGGAATATAAACTACATCACATGTATTTACCAATGTCTCAGGACTCAGCTATAATAGCACAACTTCCAACACTCATGCATACGAAGACTAGGAACTCAATTCTTAGGGTATTGGATGCATGTCTCAGCCAGAACCAGTAAGCTTCTGTATGAAAATGAAAGTGTGCTCTCTTCTGATCAATATGAAAAACACCGTGTAAAATAGGTGAGATCCGAAAATAACATGCCTGAGCAGAAATGGCCTGAGTGACACTGTACTCCGTCTCTGCCTTGAATTGCCTCCACAAGGATTTACACTGGACAGGTGTGATCAATGTCCTCGACGAGGGAATCTGGAATGGAAAAATCAGTTACATGTGTTATTTAATGATTAACAATAAAGCAAAAGGCCTTCATATAATTAATCCACTCAAGGGAGACAAGCAGAAAAATCTTAAACATTGATATCCTTTTGTTTAGGAGTTTAATATGAGGGAAAAGGAAGGACAGCAAAAGATAATATTTACCTTCAACTCTCACTTTCTTATTGCCTCAAAATAACAGTTAACCTTCCATTGGCATTAAAAATATTTTCTAATATTAGTATTTTATCCCCAATTCCAAATATCCTTTCCCCATTCCTTAAAACTTCCAAAAAATTGTTTAACCTATCATTTCTTTTCTTTTTTTTATTGCATGGATTAATTCGCATAATTTCTTTTTCTATCCTCTATAAACTTCCAAACTGAGTGTTTATATTAAAAAAGCTAGATATTGCAATTCTTCAGAACTCAATTCATTAAAATAAGAGGTTTCCAGTTTATAATGATTTCTACTAGAAAACCAATCTAATATGTGCAGGATAGGATCTAGTTCTCCAAAATCCTTTCTTTTTTAAGTCAATTGCATGTGCCTCTATTGCAACAGCATTTACAACATATTACTTTAGACTAGGCATGAAAATTGAAATTGGAAACAAGAAAAAGTCAACCTCATCCCAAGTGCTTGATGCCAGTGGATCAGTCTTTGTGATGCCTCTCTCAGTAACAGCAGCATTGTCATTGGTATTCAACAAAGCAGATGATAGGGTAATTTCAATATTATCGCCATTCTCATCCAAACGGATTGCAGCCATTACAGACAATAACTTCAAGGACTGGCAAGGATTAAATCAAATTTATCAACACCCAAATAGAATGAAAAATAATCAAGAAGTTTAAGATTCAACAGTTGACAAAACCTTAAATTGCAACATACCGCAGAGCGAGCAGTTTTGGTAATCGCTCGAATATCTTCCTTTCCGGTCCAAACACGAGGCATTGACTCAGAATCATGGCTAAACAACATTGAAAACCTGCACAAAAGGTTTATAGTAAACCTTCAAGATGCACCCTTAAATCAAATTAAATGACTGAGCCCAACAAATCCAAGGAGTTGCTACCTGTCCTTCATACGGATCAGAATTCGTCCAGCTTCTTCCTTTGCTTTTGCTTCAACTACACCTCTTGCATAATTTTCCAAACTACTAAGCATTTTATTTTTTGTCTGTTCATCCATGTCAAAGCCAGCAAGTGCATTAGAGAGACCAGTGACCGCTGATTTTGTCTCACGCTGCAGAAGCTTCCTTATTGCTGGCCAAGTCTCAGTATTAGCCCCATCTAGAAGAGCTTCCACAGGTGCTGATAATGCTTCATTAAGTTTTGCCTGTAAAAGATATCCGGTGAAATATTACAGTAAGGTATGTAACACAGGACAAATTTCTCAAGATTTTATGTATCAGTCCCTAACAATAAACTGTCACTATGCATGTCAAACAAGCTTTTATAACAATAAAGAATCCTTAAACATTCAATTTTTGCATAAATGCGGTAATTTTCCAATAACAATGAAACAGCAAATTAAGAAATCAAACAATGACACCATCTGCATGTTTTCTCCATTAAACCCCTTAAATTATTCCCATCAGATAGGAGATCCACTTAGTTCCTTCCAACATATACATAGAGCCAATTTGGTGCATTGGTTTCACAGCTGCATTTGGGATTTTCTTTTGGGTCCCTAAACACAGGTTTGGACAAGCAACTCTAAACAAATAAATGAAAAAATAAATCCATCCCTGAACATGCTCAGATATCTGACACTACATACCAACAGGCAATGTGGACAATCAACTAGTGAAAATATAAACAATATGTAAATTTAAACAGTCATACCTCATATGATGACGTAAGTTCAGACAGTTTAGCAGCACGAACAGAAGCAACATGTGCATCTATATCACGCCGAAGCTTATCCCTCACTTTAGAAGTGTCCCAGTTTGCTTGTTCAATAATAGCATCTGTAATAATTATGTATCGAAGTTAAAATATATTTTCAACCGTATATTCAGAGAAGTAAAATGTGTAATTATGAATAGTTAGTAAACTATATGGGACCAGGCAGATATCCTTACAATAATCCAATGACTTATCACTCATGCTTCACTTTGGACTTCAAGGATTTTTAGTTACCCATATGCTTTAAAACTTTCTCATCTAATGTTTTTCAATTTCTCATCCTTTGCTCCACATCACTTAGGGGAATGAAGTGAACAAAATCTAAAAAATACCTGTACATCCTTCATCAAATACAACCATATAAGACTGAGTGCAAGCATGAGCAGCTGAAGAAAATCCCTCCCCTGCAGCCAAAGCCTTGTCAAATGCTGCCTTGAATTTGTCAAGGGTTTCTGACCGAATATGTCCCAACATGGATTGATGAGCTGGTTGGACAAGCTACAAGATTTAAAGAAAATAAGCTATGAGAAATTGGACAGAATACACATTTTTCAAGTTGGCAACTGACAAACTAGATAATGAATGCAAATATCAATTTACACATTAGAAACTCAAGAAGGTTGTAAATGCATATAAATTAAACACATTCTGTTTTGCCTCTTCTAATTTCTACCTACAACTCAGTCCAACACAAGCAACTGGTGTTTCCAATCAATTTTGGATTCCAATTCAAATGCAGCCCCCATCTATTCAAAGCAAGACTGCTGGTGGCCAAATCATTATCTAAATTTGCAACTCTCGTGCTTTTAGTTGCTTATAGAAATATACAAGAGCCATACATCAATGTTTAACATTCCAGTTTCACGGCAATGATGGTCTTCTCTTTAATTCAAAGTAACTTAAAACTGGCATAAATTAATTACTAAAGACAATTGAAGAGATGGATTACTTGCAGCAATTTTTCTTCGAGCTGTTTTCGCTTTACAGATCTGACTCCCTCATCGAAATAAATAACTTCTGTATCATACCTACATTGAAGAAAATAAAAACTCAATAATGAAAAAAAAAAAGAATGTAACAACATAGGTTATAGAAGAAAAACAAGTAAAAATAGCAAAAAAAAAATTAAAAAGACATCGGTAGATCAAATTGACATATGTTTCTAGGGTTAAGATAACAGAAATTGACAAATTGTATGCACCCAATCAATCACCAGATATACCATAAACCTTATATGTTAAGAGGCTCAGATCATTCCACTCCAGTAGTCAAGTCTGTGACAACTTCTATTATATTGTATTGATGAAAATTCTACCTAAAATGTCTCTCTCCTAGCAGTAATACAATGAATAATATAATATAAGTAGAACTGCACACGTATCCACCGATTTAACAACAAATTGCACAAATGTAGGTAGAACATTTGCACAGCTTAAGGTGGAACCACAAACATTTATATCCAAGATCAACCACATTAGTAATGTTGCCATTGTAAAAATATAAAACAGATGGAGACAAAACACACTTACTCCGAAAAACAAGTATTTAGAGTTGCACTAAGCTTCTTGCCAAAGCCAGAGACAGGACCAGATTGTACTGCCTCTTCTATTTGACACCACTCCTGAGGATGATTTTAAACAAATATAGCCAGTGAGCCTTTACAATTGATTTGACCAATGTTAGGAAAAATAATAGAATTTTCATCAAGATTAAGCAGTTAAAACGCCAAAAAGAAACAGTATGTGGAAACTGTATACCTCATTTGCAGAGAAATTAGCATACTTTTCATTAGCAATTTCTTCACAGCGTACAGTAGCAACCATGACCTGTAAATGGATGAATAGAAGAAGTCCTTAACAAAATGTTATGTACTTATCTCCCATGTGCTAGTAAAAGTTCATAAAATTACCTTGTGGGCAGGAAGGTCCAGATCCTTGTTCTCCTTGATGACTTTCCACATTTGCTGAGCACTAAAAGAAAACCCAGAAGCAGGAACAACCCCCCTTCGATCTCCTGCAAGCCCACCAGGTGCAATAGAATGGTAGAACCGTTGCCTCAAACTAGCAACCTGCATCAATAGGAAGTAAACCAGTAGATTTCAGAATGAAAGTCAAATAAAATCATTTGGTCAAGAGATCTAGCCTATGTGCCACATTAAAAACTAAAATCCCATCAATAGGTGAAATGACTCATGTATGCGATACATTTCAATTGTGAGGATAGTCAAAACCATAAAAATAGAATCATTAATCACCATATAAATCGAATGGGATTTCTTCTTGAACAATTAGAAGAAACTGCAAGAACATTAAGATTCAAAACGACGAATCTTAACGTTCATATATGTTCTAAGGATGTAAACTAACTAAAAAATCTAGCTTACCTGCTCTTTGAATTGCTCTTCCTTTTCTTCATAACTAGAAAGTGCAACAACTTCAACCTATCCATGCATCACCAAATAACAGAATATCACCATAAATGCGATAGGTTTTCCCACCTAAAAGAGGTGAGCAAGCTTAATGAGAAAGTCACGACATCTCACATTAAAAAATTCACTTAGTGGTGTTTCCTTGTGTTCTTGTGGCTTAGGAACAGCATCCCATATCTGCAGTTAAAGGGAAAAACAGGTAAAAAAAAGCACCATTTAAGTCAACTAATAAGAAGGGAAGCACCATATCTTTTACCTTCTGAATATCTTCTCTTAGAACAGGTTCTAAATTCTCCAGTGGTGTCTGTGAACAACAAAAGATCAGAACACAAAAAATATTTATCCAAGTTTGCCTTACAGCAGGAAACAATGACGGACTCTAATTGTATGAAACAAATGAAACAAAAGAAAACTATATCTTTCTCAAGTTACAGCAATAACTAGACAGAAGAGAGGAACACACCCTTGTTTTATCACGTATGACAAACATCAAAGTTGTTTTGCGCGGACTAAACAATCTCATCATGACCTAGAGAACAAACATTGTCATCAGATAGAACCATAAAAACTTTTGAAATACTTGCATCTAGTACAATAAAAATACCTGAAATACAGTCTTCAAAAGAGGTTTGTTTGCAGCTTGCTCCCGGCCAATATCATGACACCACCTAAAACCATTTCCCAGCAAGATTATGCATTCTATTTATGAATAATCCCTTCATGCAATTGAACAAATTAAAGAACTAAGGCGCAATGCTCAACAAATATCTTACATGTTAATCAAGACTATATCTGAGACAGCAAGAGCAAATAGGGCACTCTGCTTCTCAAATGCTGTATCATCCTGAAACACGAGAAGAAAAAACAGATGCATAAGAAAATATCAGATGGGCCAGTGTCAGGGGATTTGCATGCTGAAAATGTCCTGCCTTAACCACTATATAATGAAAAGACAAGCCTGCGTCGGACACATTGCTTGGAAACCTTATCATACAAATATGATAACAGTCAATATAAAACAACTCAGTTATATTTAAACCCTTTCAGATGAGACTCTAAATCAGTGAAATTTCAACCAGTCTGATAGGCCATTAATTTAACATCAGTATCAAATATCGAGAGGTCATGTCATCATAATTTGTCTTGCAAATACTATGACGCCAAAGATTTTATGCATAGAGGGTATATGAAACGATACAATTGGTATCATTACACACCATTTTCATAATATAGTCATTAAATGAATTCCTACTTAATGATGGAGAAATTAAAATAATAGAAAAATGCAGGAATCAATATAAAAGGTGAGGTGAAAAGTATATAAAAGTCATTCGAATGAGGCAAAGAAAGCTAAGAAGGTTCACCTCTCCACGTTCTCTTCCATCAGTGCCCTCTAAGTCCATTACAAGAGTACATGGTTCAATGCCAGCACATCTAGCTAACCAAATTCCTTTAGTAGTTTGAGACCTGAAAAGAGCAAAGGTCAAACATTTGAAAAATACCAAACAGATTATATTTTAGAAGAAATCCAATAAAATTTAACATTTAATAAACATAAACACCAGCTTACCTTCCTTTAAATGCATCCATCTCTCTAAAGTTGGTACCAAATAAATTATTTAATAAAGTGCTTTTCCCTGTTCAATCCATGGAAAGCAAAAATTAAACTTTTTAAACGATCCACAGTTGTCAGAATAGGGCTGGAAAGAGAGAATGATGGAAGCAGGAGTTCAACTACAAAAGAAACAGTTGATCAAAATCAAAATGAATAGGAACATTGTTCACAATCTAAATGGCAGCTCTGTCTTTTCATATTACAACAAATAAAAACCTATTTTCTGGTAAGCACATTTCAAATTAAAAACCTTTCATTGTTTACTGACCAGGTAATATTGTTCAATTTTATCTCATAGAATGATAATGTAAATTGCTAACCATCCAAAGAAATATTGTAATAAGGAGCACCATGGAGAACACATTAAGCTAGAGAATAATAAGAAGAAAGAGGGAAAGGAAGAATACAGACCGCTACTTTGTGGGCCCATAATAGAGACTACAGCATATGATAGTCCACATTCCACCAATCTTACACCCTTGATAAATTGTTCTAGCCCAGAGGCATTAAATGTACCATCTCCATCAATCAGCTGGGTAGAGCAACATTCTTCCCTATCTGCTGGAAACAAAAAGGTTTCACATATTAATTTCAAAGAGAACATAATACCCTCCAAAAGTTTTATAATGCTCATGTTAAAGACATTATATGTCCCTATAAGCATCAGGACACATTGCTCATATATAACTTTTGAAATTGAAAACCATACAGCAGCACAAACCAACCACTTCGTGATAAAGATTGAAACTTCATCAACACCCACACAACCCCACCCCCACACACACCCCAAAGAAAAAAAAAGCAACTATTCACAACCATCGCTAAGCAGCAATAGTAACCATTAGCTTAAGAGAAAGCTAAAACTGACAAAACAAAATTAAAAAGCATTCACAATCTCAAGCTGAATAGTTTTTTCTCATTTCTTTTAAAAATAAACAAATTGATGCAAATCCCAATATCAGGATTCTGCAAAAAAAAATCAAGCTTTTCTATCTTTCCCTCGTCTTTCCCAGATACCAAACAGAAGCTTAACAATCTCATCATGATCCAAATCTGTAATTTATAAACAGGTCTTAAAAACCCAAGTTCCCAAATCAACAAAAAAAAAAAGAAGGTCAAACCTATCTTTCAAAGAAAAAATTGATATTCACATGTATTATATAATATGTTCACAAGCTTCAAGCTTTATAAACCCGTTAAATTGAAACCGCAAAAACAGTTATACACCCAAAAAAAAAAATCCGAAACGCAGACAATAATTATCATTACTACACAAATTGAAAGCAAGTATATAGATATGGTTGAAACAGCTTCGAAATAAAACTGCAAATGTAAATGCAGAGAGAGAGAGATGAATTCCATGCAAATAAATGGATCAAAGAGATCAAAATTGAGAGATTACCCATTTGAATTAGATCGAAAGTGGAGACGATTTGAAAGCTCAATTCGATCTAAGAAATGTTGGGTAGTGAAAAAGATCGATTGATTGATAAAGAAAGCAGAGAGATCTTAAAAAGAAAGAATTTATCTTTTTTTGTGTGTATGTGTGTGTGTGTGTTTTTTTTTTCTTCTTTTTTGATTTAAAGTTTTAAAGGGATGACTGTCCCTTTGTGGAAAAAATAAATAAATAAAAATAAAAATAATGATGACACTATTTTATTTAGATTTTCAATGTTTTCTGGTAAAAAAGAATATGCCAAAAGAAGGTAAAAGATTTTTTTTTTTCCAAAAAAAAATAAAGTATTTTTTTTGGACATTAAAGAAAAAGCAAAGTAATAAGGTTACTAATATGTTCCTTCAAAATCTTCAAAAAAAAAATATGTTCTTTCAAAAAAATAATAATAAGTTACCAATATATTATTAGAAAATTAAAAAAAATTAAAATAAATATCCATATTTTTATTATGGAATGATGATAATATAATTTTTAAAAAAAATAGGATCAGAGATAAAAATCGATTTTTAAAAAGAAATTATATTATTTAACCACTCAGCTTGATTATAAGGAAATCCAAAATTTAAATAATCAGCCATTAGCATTTTTATATTTTAATTGGAAATTAAATTTTGTATGTAGCTTTTAATTGGAGTTTAAATGTAAATAATAATTAAGAGGTTACATCATTTTAAAATTTTTTAGCATTAAAAACAATAATAATAATTAGAGCTAAATATTTATGTTTTTATAGAATTTAGATATTTTTTATTTATTTTGATGTATAGTTTGATTATTTATTTTTATAAATTCAATTTACATAAAAAAATAATTATATATTAATTGAATTAATTCTGTAATTTTTTAAAACTAATTATATAATTTTAATAGAAATTTTATTTATCAATTAAATCATATAAAATATAAACTCCTCAAAAGTATAAGCACTCGCAAATTAAAAAATTTGCAATTGTATTAGTAATATATAGATGGTAAAAAAAAAGAAAATTAGCATTTTGTTATTGTTAAATTATGAAAAATCCAATTGAGTGAATACAAATAACATGTGCACATGTATCCTTTTAGACATTAGTCTTAAAAATCTCCACAGAATCACATAATGCCAAGCACAAAAAAAATAAAATAAAACAGAATTTGCCCATAATTCTTTTTAATTTTTTCCTTATTAAAAATTAAGTTTAAAAATTTTTGCATCATTAATCTAATTCTATCTGGCTAATTACTATTTGGTAAGCCGTACGCGGCTGTCCACATCAGCAGCCATGGTGGTTCACCATTTTGCGGGACCTTATTGATTGCTTTGATGACGTGTCAAGAGATCATTGCCCTCTAAAAATTGAAAAAGAAAAATTGGCCACACAGATTTTGGTTCCTTCAAACCGACTTTCGATGGGACCCATTTCGCCGCCCATGTAACTTTTTTATGTAAATGGACGGTGCGATCGCATGGACCTTGTAGCGCGTGGCGATACGCTCCGCTGAACTGCCGTCGATAGTGCTACTTTCGGCCCACATTGAACTCATTTCTGACCAACATTCCTATGCTTTTGTGAAGAAAAAATTGTGTAAATAACCATTTAAGTTTTATATTAAGTATTATATCTCGTTAACGTTATTTAATGTTTTAATATAATATTAATATTTTAAAAATAAAATGTATAATTTCTGAATGTTAATATTTATTTATGTGATAGTTGAGACTTACAACTTATAAATATAATTAAATTTTATAATTTTTTTAGTACAATTAAATTCTATAAATTAATAAAAAATAATTTTAAAAGTTTACAATTTTTTTAAATTTTATATTTATGTTATATAGATATTTTAAAAAATATTTATTAATTTTATTTATTAGTAATTTATAAAATATATTTTTTAATTTTTTCTTGAATTTAAAAAACTTTA
>CATIWM010228085.1:0-62036 GCA_949671775.1 Mallotus repandus
TTTACATATATATATATATATATATATATGTAAATTCATACATATATATATATATTTATTTATTTATTCATTTATTTATTTCCATAGAGTTTAACTGGGTTTGGTAAACCCATATTTGTTTTGGGCTTGTTCAAAGTGTGTGATCCTATAGGTTCACATAACGTTGGCAGTGGGCCTAAATTCCAATTTAGTCCTACAAGTCATAATTAGTCTCTAGCAAGACATATGACTACCCAAGTTATGTGAAGGCCGATAATCTGACATAACCATATTATAGTCAATATTGTAGTCCCTTTATCACATGATATCTTAATTGAACATAAGGCATAGTTTATGTCATCCTTATACAGTCCAATAATACAGTCTAATAATATTATTACTTGATTTCAAGTAAACTGAGAATGATAACTCTTTATCAATTCATTTCAGTATGGCCATGCAATTTCGTTTAATCTATCTTATCAAGGGGCCCATAGATATCTTACTCATATTAAATGAGGGATAAATTCCTTCTCAATCACTCACACTCCTCACATAACTCATTTCATACCCAACAACATTCTATTCCATCATCCTGTCAAAGACAATGTTAGAATGTGTCAAAATATAAAATTGTTATGTAGAAATCCATGGTGATTTCAAGGTCGAAGGACTAAAACAATATTACTGTGATAAGAATAACTTATGACAATTATCTATGTAGTATTCTCATAATGGTTCAATCTAGTACATAATTTCACTAAATAGTACCTATGAGTTCACTTAATATCTCATATTCATGATTAGTAAAACTTAATCATCAGTCAACATCATACTAGTATTAATTAATTATTATGACTAGGGATAATTTGAATAAAACTCATATTTAATCCAAAGGTTTTACTATCAAGTCACATACTTGATGACCTTAGAAAGAATTAACTATTCAAGTAATTATCATAACACAAACATGATAATGAAAGTGCCTCTTTATAAATAAAATGATAAAGTCAAAACATAGTCACATATGATTGACCTAGTGCATACCACTAACAATCTCCCACTTGCACTAGGCCCAATCAACATTGTATCTAATACCCATGGACCTAGTCTGACTCTCATGCTTAGGTTGTGGAAGAGGCTTAGTCAGTGGATCAGTAACATTATCATTTGTGGGTACTCTACATATCTTTACGTTTCCCCTCTCAATGATTTCTCGAATGAGATGATAATGCTTGAGTATGTGTTTAGATCACTAATATGATCTAAGCTCCTTAGCTTGAGCTATGGCTCCACTATTGTCATAATACAAGTTCATTGGATCTAATATACTAGGAACAACACCTAGTCCAGTTATGAACTTCTTGATCCAAACAGCCTCCTTAGTTGCTTCTAAGGCAGCTATATACTCAGCTTTTGCTGTAGAATCAACAACGGTGTCTTGCTTGGAACTCCTCCATCTCACTACACCTCCATTCAAACAAAACACATAACTTAACTGTGATTAGAAAGTCATCTTTGTTAGTTTGGAAGTTGGCATTAGTGTAACCATTTACAACTAGCTCATCTTCCTTACCACCATACAGTAAAAATGCATCCTTAGTTCTTCTCAAGTACTTAAGGATATTTTTAACTGCTGTCTAGTGACTTTCACCTGGGTTTGACTGGTATCTACTTGTTATGCTTAAGGCATATGATACATCAGGTTGAGTACATAACATTGCATACATGATAGATCCAATAGCAGATACATATGGAATCTTACTCATACGGTCTCACTCATCTTGTGTCATAGGACATTGAGTTTTGCTGAGACTAATGCCATGCGACATTGGCAAGAATCCTCTCTTAGAATCTTGCTTGCTAAACCTGTTCAATACCTTATTAATATAAGTGCTCTAACTTAGGCTAATAAGCTTTCTAGATCTATCTTTATAAATCTTGATGCTTAATATATAAGCAGCTTCACCCAAGTCTTTCATTGAGAAACAATTCCCTAGCCATGATTTAACATTTTGTAAAATAGGGATATCATTTCCAATGAGGAGTATGTCATCAACATACAACGTTAGAAACATAATTGCGCTCCCACTAACCTTCTTATAGACACAAGGTTCATCTTCATTCTTAACAAAGTCAAACTCTTTGACTGCTTCATCAAAACGAAGATTCCAACTCCGAGATGCTTACTTTAATCCATAAATGGACCTTTGAAGCTTTCATACCTTTCTAGAAATCTTAGGACTGATAAAACCCTCAGGTTGTGTCATGTACACATCCTCGAGTAAGTTTCCATTAACAAACGCTATTTTGACATCCATTTGCCATATCTCATAATCATAGTATGTAGCTATGGAAAGAAGAATTCTAATAGATTTTAGCATAGCAACTGGTGAAAAGGTTTCATCATAGTCTATACCATGAGTTTGTTTGAAACCTTTTGCAACTAGTCTTGCCTTAAAGGTATGCATATTGCCATCCATGTCAGTTTTCTTTTTAAAGACCCATTTGCATCCAATGGTTTTTAAACCATTAGTTGGGTCAATTAAAGTCCATATTTGATTATCATACATGGATTGGATTTCAGATTTCATGGCTTCTAGCCATTTCTCAGAGTCAAGACTGTTTACAACCTCTTAATAGGATGTGGGCTCACTGTGATCCACAATCAACACATCATTATCATCAGTTATGAGAAACCCATATCTTATAAGGATTTGACGTGTCCTACTAGACCTCCTTGGGCCTTTTGGTACTTGTACAGGTTTAACAATTACTTGTTGATTCAGCTACGGTTCTATACTTGGTACAATGCTATTTTGTGGGTCTTGAATTTCTTCAAGTTGCACTGTGCTCCCACTAGTTCCTTTGGAAATAAATTCTCTTTCCAAAAATACACCATTTCGAGCAACAAACACTTTGTTCTCAGAAGCATTGTAGAAGTAATATCCTTTAGTTTCTTTAAGATATCCTATAAAAAGACATTTTTCAAATTTGGGTGATAGTTTATCTGAGATTTTATGCTTCACATAAGGTTCACATCCCTAAATCTTAAGAAAAGACAAACAGGGAGTTTTTCCAGTCCACATCTCATATTGTGTCTTTTTAACTGCCTTTGATGGAACTCTATTCAAAATGAATGCAGCAGTTTCTAAAACATATCCCCAAAAAGAAATTAGAAGGTCAGATTGACTCATCATTAATTGAACCATATCCAATAAGGTCTGATTGCTTCATTCAGACACACCATTCCACTATGGTGTTCCGGGTGGAGTTAAATGTGAAATGATCCCACAATCTCTGAGATGATCTATGAACTCTTAGGTTAAATATTCACCACCTCGATCAGATCTTAGTGTTTTAATATTTTTACCAAGTTGATTTTGTACTTCATTCTTGACAACTTTAAACTTTTCAAAAGATTCAGATTTATGTTTCATTAAATAGACATAGCCATATATACTGAAATCATCTGTGAAAGTAATGAAGTACTGAAAGCCTCTTCTAGCAGTTGAGCTTAATGGTCTACATACATTAGAATGTATAAGGCCTAATAAGTCATTAGCCCTTTCACTTTGTCCAGTAAAAGGTGTTTTAGTCATTTTTCCTAATAAACAAGATTCACATGTTTCAAATGATTCATAATCAAATGAATTCAAAAGCCTATTTTGCTGTAGTTTTAAAATGCATTTCTCATTATGTGGCCTAAACGACAATGCCAGAGATAGGTAGTGTTTAAATCATTAGATTTAAACTTTTTTGTATCAATGTTATAGATTGACTTTTCAGTAGTGTCTTCAATATTTAGAACATAAAGACCACTAGTGTGTGGAACATATCCATAGAAAATGTTAGCATGATAAATATTGCATTTATTATTCCTAATAATAAATTTAAATCCTTTTTTGTCCAAACAAGAAATAGAAATAATATTCCTACACATAGTAGGCACATAATAACAATTTTCCAAATTTAAAATAAGTCCACTACGCAAAGTTAACTCATAAGTCCCTACAACTAAGGCAGCAACTCTTGCTCTATTGCCAACTCGTAGGTCCACTTCGTCTGTAGCCAATGATCTACTCTTTTTTAGACCCTGTACATTAGTGCAAATGTGAGATCCTGATCCAGTATCTAATACCTAAGAATCAAAAGTTGAAAAATTAAGTTCTATAACATGAATACCTGAAGAGGTAATCATACTACCCTTCTTATTCAGATCATTCATATATAGCTTGAAATTTCTTTTCCAATGACCTGGCTCATTCTAGAAATAGCATATTCCCTCCTTTGATGGCTTTGGTTTGGGTTTAGCTTTGGTTTTGGGATTGGGCTTAGGCTTAGGCTTTTGAAAGCCTTTGGGAACCTTGGCCTTGCCCTTTCCAACCTTTTCATACCCTTTCCCTTATTGACCATTAGAACATCCTTGGTGGTACTCTTGATGTTATTTTCAGTAGTTTTAAGCATCCCATGCAACTCTGAAATAGTTTTGTCCATACTATACATATTGAAATTCATGATATAAACAGATAATTCTTGTTCAATCTTGAGACCAAGTTTTTCTAAGTGTTCAAGATGACCCTTCATCTTGAGAATATGAGGACTCATAGAGCCGCTATCAGTCAACTTGTCGATGAGCAATGCCCTGATTGTATTGAACCTTTCAATTCTGGCTTTCTCTTGGAACATTTCCTTGAGATGGCCTATCATCGTATAAGCCTCCATTTCCATCAGTTGCTTTTGTAGCTCACCCTCCATGCATCCTAGCATAAGACAAGTGACATCAACAGAATCATTGAGATGCTTACTATAAGCTTCCTTTTGTGCTATAGGAGCATTAGCAACCAGTTCCTCTGGGACAGGATTATCAAGGATATATTCCTTTCTTTCTTGCCTAAGAATAATTCTCAGGTTTCTGTATCAGTCAAGAAAGTTAGTCCCATTGAGCTTATCTTTCTTAAGGATTGATCACAGTGACATGGTAGGTACAGTGTTTGAAGTCATTATCTACAACAAATATATATAGAGTACATTTAGTATTTTATTATAAATGAATGAGGCATTATAAAACTCCCACTAAAATTCTAAAATAATAATAAACCCTCAACATGATTTCACCAATTGAAATTACTTAGTGGGCCAAGATCTATATTTCACCCCACTTCAAGTAAGCTTTAGTTTATCACTTAAAGTATGGCTATTTAGGTAGGTAATACTTTACTAATTACATCTTATGTAATTCTTGGATAGTTATAGGATATTGACATCACATGTATCGACATATCCTATATGATGCCCTAGGTCCAAAACCATTTTGATAACCAAGTTAAGTCAAACCATCTCAAACATATGGATATCACCATTATCCATCTTATCTTATTTAAATGGCTTTATACACTATGCTTTGGCATAACCTATATATAGCAATCCAAATCTTGATAAGTGTTGATTAATCGGAGGCATTTTAATGTCTTAATTTTGAATGAGGGTTTAGTTGTTTTCATCTTATTCAGTTATTACCATCTTGCATCACATACATGGCATCACATGCATAGTTTATAAATAAGATAAACATGACATAGCATGGCCTATATCTAAGTTGGTCTTCATAAGCCAATATGAAGATCAAAGGTCAAGCCTAGGTAATATTACAAATACAAGCTTAAGCCTTCAATGTGGATTTTTATCTTCTACCATGGACCTCCTTCTTGGGCTCCCTCCTTTGGATCTCCATCCTAGGCCTCTAACTCGTACTTACACTTTGGGTCTTAATTTAAATTACATAATTTATTGTAATTAAAACTATTCTATTACTATCTAATAATAATAAAATAAAATAATTACAACAAATGAAATGACTCGCAGGCCGTATTTAAAATTACAACCAATAAAATAATTAAATCCAATCACATTGGGTTTAAGGGCCATGATGCATTTAACAACAAACACATAATTCATTTTTTAACATAATAATTAAATTGCTATGTAAATTGAATTATTATGCAATATATGAATCAAAAACTATGATTTTAAAGGATGGTAATTTTGAATTAAAAAGTGAAGAGGAGAAGGAGAGTGATGATGAAAGACCACCTTTAGAAGATTGTAGTGATGTTGAGTATGCCAAGGGTGATAATCTAGTTGTACCAAGAACATTGAGTGTGCAAAATAAAATAGAAGACCATAGGGAACAAAGGGAAAATTTATTTCATACTCATTGTTTGATTTCTAACAAATTGTGCAATATGATTATTGATGGAGGAAGTTGTATTAATGTTGCAAGCACCTTACTAGTAGCGAAATTAAAATTGCCTCTTATCAAGCATCCAAAACCAGCCTTCATACTCGGAGCAAGCATTCAAAATAGACCAGCCTATAGAACTAACATGGAGAAAACCAAGGAAATCCAAAAGCAATTGAGTGAGCATATAGAGAGGGGTTATGTTCATGAAAGCATGAGTCCATGTGCGGTGCCCGTCTTACTTGTGCTTAAGAAGGGTGGAACTTGGAAGATGTGTGTTGATTATCAAGCCATCAACAAAATCATGGTGAAGTATAGACATCCCATTCCTAGACCAAATGACATGTTAGATGAATTGCATCGTTCATGTTTGTTTTCAAAAATTGATTTCAAATTTGGTTATCATCAAATAAGAAAGAAAGAAGGAGATGAATAAAAAATATCTTTCAAAACTAAACATGGCCTATATGAGTGGTTAGTAATGCCTTTTGTTTTAACTAATGCACCAAGAACTTTTATAAAGCTAATGAATTATGTTTTAAGACCATTCATTGGAAAAAAATTTGTTGCGAATTTTAATAATATCTTGGTTTACAACAAAACTTTAGATGAGCTTGTAGAACATTTGAAGTATGTTTTTGATATTTTAAGAAAATAAAAGTTGTATGAAAATCTAGAGAAATGCATGTTTTGTACTAATGAAATTACATTTCTTGGGTATATTATCAATGACAAAGGAATTCATGTGGACCAAGAAAAGGTAAGAGTAATTAAAGAATGGCCAACACCCACTAGTGTGCATGATGTTAGGAGTTTCCATGGTTTAGCTAGTTTTTTATAGGAGATTCATTAAGAATTTTTCTATAATAGCTTCACCATTAACTGAATGAATAAAGAAAAATGTTTGTTTCAAGTGGGGAAAAGAGCAAAATGAGGCTTTTAACTTGCTGAAAGACAAACTTTGTGGTGCGCCTTTATTATCTTTGCCCGATTTTACTAAATTTTTTGAAATTAAGTGTGATGCAAGTGGCATAGGTATTAGCAGAGTCTTGATGCAAGAAGGCAAGCCTATTGCTTATTTTAGTGTAAAGCTAAGTGGAGCTAGTCTAAACTACCTAACTTATGACTAAGAGTTTTATGCATTGGTGAGAGTCCTTAAAACATGGCAACATGGCAACATTACCTTAGCTAGAAGGAGTTCATCAACCACACCGACCATGAGTCCTTGAAGTACCTCAAAGGACAAGGCAAGCTGGGAAAAAGACATGTTAAATGGGTGGAGTTCATTGAATCCTTCCCATACATCATCAAGTACAAGCAAGGTAAAAATAGTGTGGTAGTCGATGCTTTGTCAAGAAGGCATGCCTTAATCTATAAACTTAATGCAAAATTATTAGAATTTAAGTATATAAAAGATCTTTATCCTAATGACCATGATTTTGCTGATGTTTATGGGGCATGTGAGAAAGGTGGTTTTGATAAGTTTTATAAACATGAGGGTTTTCTTTTTAGGGAAAATAAATTTGTTTGCCACAAAGTTCTTTGAGAGAGTTACTTAAGAGAGAGGCATATAGTGGAGGTCTAATGGGAATTTTGGGATTAAAAAGACCTTAGACTTGTTAAGTGACCATTTCTTTTGGCCATACATGAAAAAGGATATTGAGAGAATTTTCAAAACATGCATTTCTTGTAAACAAGCCAAATCCAAAGCAATGCCTTAAGGTTTGTACACACCCCTACCTATACTAAATGAACCTTTTGCATACATTTCTATGGAATTTGTTTTAGGATTACCTAGGTCCAAAGGGGGTAGAGACTTTATTTTTGTTGTTGTGGACAAGTTTAGCAAGATGGCACACTTCATTCCATGTCACAAAACGGATATTGCAAGACATAGTACAAATGTATTTTTCAAAGAAGTGGTAAGACTACATTGAGTGCCAAGAACCATAGTGAGTGATCATGATGTCAAGTTCCTAAGCCATTTTTGGAAGACATTAAAGGGGAAAATGGGAACTAAGCTTCTCTATTCAACAACTTGTCACCCATAAACGGATGGACAAATGGAGGAAGTGAATAGGACACTTTCAATACTTTTAAGAGCTCTAATCTTAAGGAATTTGAAGAATTGGGAGGAATGTCTGCCATATATGGAGTTCGCCTATAATAGGAGTGTGCATGGAACAACCAACCATTCACCATTTGAAGTAGTTTATGGCTTCAATCCATTAACACTAATGGACTTGGTTCCATTACCTATGGAGAAGGCAAATTTGGAAGGCAAACAAAGGGTTGGATTCGTAAAAAACCTACATGAGAAAGTCAAGGCCCAAATTGAGAGGAAGAAACTCCAATATGAGAAGTAACACTACAAAGGAAGAAAGCAAGTGATATTTGAGCCCGATGATTGAGTGTGGGTACACTTGAGAAAAAAAAAAGGTTTCCTAACCAAAGGAAGTCCAAACTAATGCCAAGAGGAGATGGACCTTTCAAAGTGCTTCAACGCATCAACAATAATGACTACAAGCTAGAGCTTCGAAGTGAGTATTGTAATGTAAGTGCAACTTTCAATGTTAGTGATTTATCTTTGTTTGATGTAGGTGATGGGGATGGAGCTGATTCAAGGATGAATCCTATTAAAGAAAGGGGGAATGATGTGATTTCAAGCTCAAAACCAAGGTCCAATGATCCATAAGCAAGCCAAGATCCATTACATGTCCAACAAGGCCCAATGACAAGGTCAAAAACCAAGAAATTATAAGAAGTCTTGTTAATCTTCATTCAAGGCGTTTAAAAAGCCCAAGAACTTCAAAATACAATCAAAATCAATAAGGGATCAAACGAGGCCCAAATATTCTTGTTTACCACATCAAAACAAGCGAATTTAGAGGGACAATTATATAACTAAAAGTTAGTGGGATTTAAAGTGTGTTAGTGGGTATTTATATAACTAATAGTTAGTGGGCTTTAAAATGTGTTAGTGGGCATTTATATAATTGAAAATTAGTGGGATTTAAAGTGTGTTAGTGGGCATTTATATAATTAATAGTTAGAGGGATTTAAAGTGTGATAGTGGAAATTTACATAAATTAATAGTTAGTGGGGTTTAAAGTGTGATAGTGGACTTTTACATAATGAATAGTTAGTGGGGTTTAAAGTGTGATAGCGGACATTGTTGAATTTGAGTTATAGCCATTAATTATTTAAATATCCACTATCACACTTTAAACCCTACTAATTATTAATCATGTAAATGTCCACTATCACACTTTAAACCCCACTAACTATTAATTACGTAAATGTCTACTACCACACTTTAAACCCACTAACTATTAATTTATGTAAATGTCCACTATCATACTTTAAACCTCACTAACTATTAATTATGTAAATGTCCACTATCACACTTTAAACCCCACTAATTGTTAATTATATAAATGCCCACTAACACACTTTAAATCCCACTAACTATTAATTATATAAATGCCTACTAACACACTTTAAATCCCACTAACTATCAATTATATAAATACCCACTAACACACTTTAAATCCCATTAACTTTTAATTATATAAATGTCCCTCCAAATTCACTTATTTTGATGTGATAAACAAGACTACTTGGGCCTTCTTTGATCCCTTATTGATTTTGATTGTATTTGGAAGTTCTTAGGCTTTCCAAACACCTTAAATTAAGATTAACAAAGTTTCTTATAATTTCTTGGTTTTTGACCTTATCATTGGGGTTGGACTTATAATGGATCTTAGCTTGCTTGTGGATCATTGGACCTTGGTTTTGAGCTTGAGATCACATCATTCCCCCTTTCTTTAAGAGGATTTTTCCTCGAATCAGCTCCATCCTCATCACCTACATCAAACAAAGATAAATCACTAACATTGAAAGTTGCACTTACATTACCATACTCACTTAGAAGCTTTAGCTTGTAGGCATTATTGTTGATGCATTGAAGCACTTTGAAAGGTCTATCTCCTCTTGGCAATAGTTTGGACTTCCTTTGATTGGAAACCTTTTTTTTCTTAAGCGCACCTACTCCCAATTGTCAGGCTTACATATCACTTGCTTTCTTCCTTTGTTGTGCTGCTTCTCATATTGGAGTGTCTTCCTCTCAATTTGGGCCTTAACTTTCTCACATAGGTTTTTCACAAATTCAGCCCTTTTTTTGCTTTCAAAATTTCCCTTCTCCATAGGTAATGGAACCAAGTCCATTGGTGTTAATGGATTGAAGCCATAAACCACTTCAAATGGTGAATGATTGGTTGCTCCATACACACTCCTATTGTAGGCAAACTCCACATGTGGTAGGCATTCTTCCTAATTCTTTAAATTCCTTTGGATTAAAGCTCTCAAAAGTGTTATATTCACCACCTTCATTTGCCCATCCATTTTTGCGTGACAAGTTGTTAAATAGAGAAGCTTGGTTCCCATTTTCCCCCATAATGTCTTCCAAAAATGGTTTAGGAACTTGACATCACGATCACTCAATATGGTTCTTGGTACTCCATGTAGTCTCACTACTTCTTTAAAGAATAAATTTGCAATATGTGTTGGATCATCCATTTTGTAACATGGAATGACGTGTGCCATCTTGCTAAACCTGTCCATAACAACAAAAATAGAGTTTCTCCTCCCTTGGACCTAGGTAATCCTAAAATAAAGTCCATAGAAATGTATAACCAAGGTTTATTTGGTATAGGTAGAGGTGTGTACAAACCATAAGGCATTGCTTTGGATTTGGCTTGTTTGCCAGTGATGCATTTTTCATAAACTCTCTCAACATCCATTTTCATGTTTGGCTAAAAGAAATGGTCACTTAACTTATCTAAGGTCTTTTTAATTCTAAAATGCCATAGTAGACCTCCACTATTTGCCTTTCTTACAAGTAACTCTCTCAAAGAACTTTGTGGCATAAAACTTATTTTCTCTAAAAAGAAAACCCTCATGTTTATAGAATTTATCAAAACCCCCGCTCTCACAACATTAGCAAAATCATGGTCATTAGGATAAAGATCTTTTAAATACTCAATTCCCAATAATTTTGCAGCAAGTTTAGAGATTAAGGCATACCTTCTTAACAAAGCATCGGCTACCACATTCTCTTTACCTTGCTTGTACTTGATAATGTATGGGAAGGATTCAATGAACTCCACCCATTTGGCATGTCTTTTGTTCAACTTTCCTTGTCTTTTGAGGTACTTCAAGGACTCATGGTCATTGTAGATAATGAATTCTTTATAGCTAAGTTAATGTTTCTAAGTTTTAAGGACTCTTACCAATGCATAGAACTCTTTGTTACTCATGGTCATTGTGGATAATGAATTTCTTATAGCTAAGTTAATGTTGTCATGTTTTAAGGACTCTTACCAATGCATAGAACTCTTTGTTATAGGTTGGGTTGTTTAGACTATCTCCACTTAGCTTCTCATTAAAATGAGCAATAGGCTTGCCTTCTTGCATCAAGACTCCACTAATACATATGCCACTTGCATCATACTCAATTTCAAAAGGTTTAGTAAAATTGAGCAAAGATAATAAAGGTGCACTACAAAGTTTGTCTTTCAGCAAGATAAAAGCCTCATTTTGCTCTTTTCCCCACTTGAAACAAACATTTTTCTTTATGCATTCAGTTAATGGTGAAGTTATTATAGAAAAATTCTTAATGAATCTCCTATAAAAACTAGCTAAACCATGGAAATTCCTAACATCATGCACACTAGTGGGTGTTGGCCATTCTTTAATTCCTCTTACATTTTCTTAGTCCACATGAATTCCCTTGTCATTGACAATATACCTAACAAATGTAATTTCATCAATGCAAAACATGCATTTCTTTAGATTTGCATACAACTTTTCTTTTCTTAAAAAATCAAAAACATACTTCAAATGTTGTACACACTCATATAAAGTTTTGCTATAAACTAAGATATCATCAAAACACACAATAACAAATTTTCCAATGAATGGTCTTAAAACATTATTCGTTGGCCTTGTTCTTCGTGCATTAGTTAAACCAAAAGGCATTACTAACCACTTATATAGACCATGTTTAGTTTTGAAAGTTTTTTTTCCATTCATCTCCTTCTTTTCATTCTTATTTGATGATAACCGAATTTCAAATCAATATTTAAAAATAAACATGAACCATGCCATTCATCTAACATGTCACCTAGTTTAGGAATGGGATGTCTATACTTCACCATGATTTTGTTGATGGCTCGACAATCAACACGCATCCTCCAAGTTCCATCCTTCTTATGCACAAGTAAGACGGGCACCACACATGGATTTATGCTTTCACAAATATAACCCTTCTCCATAAGCTCATTATAAGTACCCAATTTCAGGATGACTAGAGCGTGGATGCGACAGAGGACCCAATGACAAAAATTAACTTTCAAAATTAGATTTATTGGATATGATTTATTAGTTTGGGCTAAATTATAAATTATTTTCTAGGACCTATTTTTAATTTTTTAATTTAATTTAAAAAAAATTATGATCGGAATTCTATAATTCTGATTGGAATTATACGTTTTCCAATTTTTTATTATTTTTAATTTTAATTGGTTGTTATTTTAGATAAATATATTGATAAATTTGTTTGTTTAGATAAATAATAAAATAAATAAATAGGTATTTTATTTTATTTTTATTTTTATCCTATAACCAATTTAGGGTTACACTGTATTTTATTTATAAATACGTCATCTCCTATTTCAAAAGAAAGGGGGGGGTTGGTACTCCTGGCTTTTACTATTTTCTCTGCCTTTTTCTGATTTTAGTTGTGAAACCCAAAACATAGTCTTTTCTTTTAATTTTCACATTGTTTTTTCTTAATTCTTTACCACAATTAGATCCAAACAAACTAAAATCACAAACAAATACAACAAAAAGCCATAGGCTTCCATTAATGGTGATCACCTTCTTAGGGGCAATTACTACTGCATCCATCAAATCATCTCTTCTACTACTCATTTCTATTTATTTTGTTTGATTATTTTTATTTCATTTCATTTTGATTTTTTATTTCTTTTGTTTATTTGAATCAATTATTAATTTCTTTTTTGTTTTCTTTATTATTTTGATTTAAGTTGAATCACAAAACACAGTGGCAAGGCTATATTTGACAGAATCATGAAACCAAGATCGTAATCAAAGAGCTGCGAATCAAGAGCGAACCCTGCCTTTTTGTTCATTTGTATTTTATTTGTTTTGTTTAATTATTTATTTTGGGCTTGTATTAATTTTTGTTTTGGGTTGTAATTAATTTTTATTTTCAGTAGTAATTATTGAAATAGCCCCGGTAGTAAGAAAATAGTGGAACCTTTAATTTTTTGCACTTTAAAATTAATTACTAAATAAAGTTCATTTGGTAAATTCGTTAATAAAATCAATGGTTGCTTTAGATTAATTTTAGGTTGCATGTCAATTGAAATTAGGGTTAGAAATTACAGTATGTTTGTTTTAATTTGTTTGTTTGGGCTTGTTTATTATTTTTGTTCATTTTAGGTCGCAAGCCCACGTTAGGTTTTAACTCACTTAATTAATAGGTTATTAAAATAGTTTTAGGTTTTAATTAATTTTTAAAATTAATTTAGGGTCATTAGGTTAATTTAGACATAGGCCCACCTTTTTAATTAACAAAATTAACTTAGACTTATTTTAGCCCATTAAAGCACTTTCTTTTAAAAATAAATAGATTTAGGATCACTTCATTTGATTAAAAATTAATTAGAACTAGGCCCATTAATTTAAGCTCAGTCAAATCCATTTCCTTAAAATAGTAGACTTAAGCCCACTTTCCTTTGAATTAAAAATTATAGATTTAAGCTCACTAATGCAATTAAATTGTAGGCCCACTTTTAGTTCCATTACACTTCATAAATAAAATTTAATACACTTAGCTAACTTAAAACTAAAATCAATATAGATTAGATTAATTTAGGGACATTGCGCCTTGTGAATGCATTTTTTATGTGCTCTTTCATGACTAGTTGCCTTGGTGCTAAATGGATGTTCAATTAGGGTTTATATGAAATTTCATGTAATTAGAGAACAAGATAATAATTCATAAACTAATTTTAAAGAACACGAGACTAAAAGAAGTTGGTATTCCGTTCCCATAATTTTCTAGTTGTGGTGCTAACTCTCTTTTAGAGAATCGAGTTACCACCACCTTTGATTTGTCCTAGTTATTACCCTAGGTGGTGACTCCTCATCTCCATGCTATATCTTTATGATATAGTAGTGTGTTTCCAAGAGCCTTGAGCTCAAACAGTGTCACGGTTGCTAAAATCTTACCTTGCCATCAACAGTGGTGACTCCACTGGAGATAAGAGATACTGATTCTACTTGTGCTCTTTAGAATTATTTAATTAATTATTATTTTATTCTTGCATTCATTTTTACATATCCCTACTAGCCAATGGCATTAGTTTATAGTCCCTTGATTCCACTAGCTTCATGGGATTGTAAATTGGCTAACCATCACTCTTAGCCTTAACTCGATTCAAGAGAGATTACCGGTCTCATCTGACTAGAGTTTGTGACCCAAGTCTTAAAGGGCAGTTGTCTTCTCTCGAGTTTACAAAGGATGCCAGGGCCCTTTGGCCTTCGCATGTAACTCAAGTCTTATAGAAGGCCATCTTGCTAAGGGAACATTGACCTTTTCACTATACTCAGCTCATGTAGTGGCCTAGTAACTTCTCCTAGGATTACCCAAATTGCTTGTATATGTTATTATGAGGTATTTCTATCTATAAAAGCACAAGCCCATAATTTAGAAGTCCATTTGGACTAAAAAAGATTGGGCTAAACTTTTATACCTAGAAATGTTGTTTCTATATTTTACTACTTTGAGAGATATGGCATGCGCGTCGATTCTTAATATCCCCTGTTGATATTAAGGCCCACAAAAAATCCTAGGAAAAGAGACTCACCATTGAATACGTGAGTGGGAGAAATAAGGTTGGAAAGATGTATATTGTACACTTGATTTGTTACTTGCTATTTGTTACTTATTGCATAGGACGAGCATCATGCACACATGCATACATGTCGATTATGCACCATAATAACACCTTATTTTGCAACCATTATAAATTCATCTAGGTCATCCTTTGTTTGGAAACGTAGAGGTGACAAATTGAAAGAGAACCACTTCAAGTCTACAGTCGATAGCAAAAGAGATCTTTAGTAGATTAGAGGAAAGTCCTATCGATCCACTTTACTTAGAAGCACTACCAACACTAGCTCTAAGCAAATAGACGCAATGGAACAATAACAAGGAGGAAATTGGACCCTATAGGACATTAAGGGAGCTTTGATGGATGACATAAGAGCTATGATTCAACATGAACTGAGAATTCCTAGCTGGATTAATTCCATCTCTTATTACTGCACATGCGCCTACTGCTATAGTACCACCTATTGCTAATCCACTAGCTACAGATGATCCAAATACTAATAATATTGGGGGGCAACCCATGAATGCTATTAGGAATATGCTTACTGTAGACATGAAAGTTGAAGATAAGGAAAACTACATGGTTGAGAAGGCTAAGAAAGAATCACTTAAGCTGGTTCAGGAACTTAAGTCCAAGCAAATGCAAACATTAGCCCACAAAATGGCTAAAGTGGAGGAACTAATGAGAAGACAAGGCAGGGAGTGCACATTTGACTTTGATGACATAATATGTATAGGCAGTGAGAAGCTACCTGACAAGTTCAAAATGCCCTAGTTGCAGAAATTCAATGGTTCTAGAGACCCAAGGATTCACCTGAATCAATATACAATAACTATGAACACCATCAAAGCTCCATTGTCTGTAGTGACAAAGTTATTTGTACTGTCTTTAGAAGGTATGGTCGTGAGCTGGTACCATGGGTTAGAAATATCAATTCGAGCTGATAGGAAAAAATTGTGCACAACTTTCTTGAAGCAATATGAGTATAATACCAAGTCGGAGGTGTCTATCAGAGATTTGGAGCTAACTAAGCAAAAACCAAATGAATATTTTTTAGATTTCTTAATAAGGTTCATAAACAAGGCAAGGTTGATGAAGAATAAGTTGGCTAAGAAAGATCAAGTGAGGATGATTGTAAGAAATGTGTCACCCAACCTAGTAGAAACACTGCAAATGATGAACCCCAAGACACTTATGGACTTGAATGATGGCGGTTTACAAGCTGAGGAAATTGAGAATCTGATATATGACAATAAGGTGTTCGAGGAAGTCCCTGAGTAAATGCAAGAATAGTTCTTGTGCATGCCACCTGAAGAAAGACAACCACTATAAGAGCTAACATCCCTAGCATATAGAATATTAAATAATCTTGTCATTCTTTTTCTTTGAATAACTTTTCAATTTCTTGAGAACTATTTTTGGTTTTAATGATCGATGATATGAATTCTGATTTTAGCTTATTTGTGTGATGTGCATCCTGACGACATTATGCATTATGATATTGATCTGCATGTTTGACATAAATTCAAACCAATTATATTCATTCAGTATGGGCACAAGTGAAAATTCAAAGAACATTCCTATATCATATGGTACAACTTCTGAGAAAAGAGGAAAATTTAAGAGAATGTAAAGAAAAAAAGAGAGAGAAAGATAAAAATAAAGAATGAATAAGTCCACTGACTAGAAAACTAGAAAGGATTAACGAGATAAAATTAAGAAAATAAAAATAAGAATAGGAGTTGTATCATGTGATGTAATGAATGTTCTCATTTTTGCTCTAATGAATGAATAAAGTTGAATTTGAAATTTTGTTCAAACATTGCATATTCGTCTTTATCCTACTGCATAAGTTTCTAAATGGAAAAACAAAACATGATGTAAGCTAAAGAAATTAGAGCTATGAGATCACTATTTTAGTTTTTTTTTCTCCTCTTGTCATCCCTTTGTGGTTCATATCATAAAGTCCTCGTATCTTCTTATACATAAAGAATTTAGGTGGCTCAATAACTTACATGGCAACCCATACCTTGTAACTAGCATTAATTGTCACATCAGGATCAAGCCTCATATTTTGCTCAAAAGTTCTTTGAAGCTATAGATTCCTAATCTTGTCCAACTCCACTAAGAGCAAGTCCAGTTAATTTCAGTGTCAAGAATTTTCTTCAATTAGTTCACTCACTCCTTTGCATTTTCAATACATGAGATTGCAATTGACGGAGTTAATAAGATAAAAGATAAACAATAGCAATGAGCAAATTGAGTTTCTTCCACAACTAAATCTTACAAAAAAAAGGAAGAAAAAAGAAAAAAATTCAGCCCACTAAGTTGAAAACCTGCAAGGGTAGCTTAGGCAAAAGTTAGGGCAAGCTTGTTAAATTGAAACTTGGAAGGGCAGCTTAGGCAAAAATAAAGGCATGAGAAAAGAAAAAGAAGCAAAATAAAATATTTTGGTTGCATGCATAAAGAAACAAGAAGTTTACTAGAAAGGTGTTGATGAAGTTAGTCAGAATAAGAGGCATGAGTTTGGCTCCATTCTTAAAGAATACTAATGACCCTAGTGTCACCATCTCCAAGAAAGAAAAATATAAGAAACTAGGGGCAAAATGTAACTCTGGGGAAAAATAATGAATCTACACTCAAAGACTGAAGATGGAATTCTAAAGTATAAGAGTCATCAAAAGGATTCTAAGGGCAAAAAAAGAGTAAACTGCAAGCATGCAGTTGCATCAGTTATCATATAGTAAAATAGTAGCAAAAGTAAAGTTCAATGGAGCATCAGTTAATCAAGAAGCTCCAATGTTAAGTCATGGACTCCACCCGCCATCTTGGTTATCTGAGCTGTGTCAGAAGCTTTAACATCAGAACTACAATCATTGAAGCATCCATCACTCAAAGTTGCAAACTATTGACGAAGTACCTCATTCTTACACTCCAAGCCATGAGCACAACTCTACTCCAAACAAAAGACCTATTAGGATCATGCATATCATACATATCATGCATACAGTTGCACACATCTGTTGTGAGATATTTATTTTCCACGGTAAAAGATCTTTGGGATAAGTTAAGGTTGTGTAAATACTCTACTACTAATATTCAAAATATTGTTGTAAAGTAGTCAGATTCTAGAGGAGTGAAAATAGGAAGGGTGACATTATTAAGGTGAACTTGATATTCAACAGGACTTTGAAAGGGAGGAGCCCCAATAAATTATAGATCGATCCAACAAGAAGATATATTTGACGATAGCACCTGCAGAAGCCTCATCTTAGATAACCTTAAGGAGGATGGATAAGAGGCTCGAATTCCTCAGACTTAACATTCATCTTCAAAGCCTCATCTGGAGCATCATCTAGAATATCATTTGGAGTTTTAGCAAAAAGAGAACCTACTCCCACAAATTATGAAATTAATAATATGAGAAAGAGTGATGACAAGTGTACCTCAGATGGATCAGCAAGAATATACTCCAAGAGATGCTCCTGAGTGTACCTCTAATAGCTACAAAAAGCTCAAGCAAAAATGAAACATTGAATCCTTAGAGAAAAACCTCTCTCAACTCCTAACCACTCAAAGTAGAACTCTACAATATCAAGGTCAATATAGGGTTTAGAGTGCAATGATAAGAAGGTCCAACACACCAGCAATGCAGTCACCAGCCCAAAAAAGGGAGATGTAAGAAAGAGGAACGAAGCCCTTTATCATAGCATCAATGACAATAACAGAAGGACAAACTTAGCCTTATGCCATGACCTCAATAATGGAGTATCAAGACCCTTGTGATCAGAGACATCATCACCATAATCAAAAAGGAAAGAGTGCAAAATAACAAAGTTGCATTCTAAAAAAACTTCTTTACATGCAAACAAACAAGACTAACTTATGGTATTTTATATAGGGAAAACAAAAGGGAAAGAAGAAGGAGAAAGAACTAATAGGACAATGGGAATGAGCAAGATAACAAATAGCAATATGGCAATAAAGGAAAGTAACATAACTTTATTCTATAATAAAGTACACCCTCAATAAGGAAAAAATAAGAAAAAAATAGAAAAATTTTAAAAATTTAAAGTAAATTCATTCATTTCATAAAATCATGTGCAAAAATGTATCTCATGAACTTGGATATTAATGTCTCTCTTTTATTAGCCTTGTAGAGTTCAGATGTCTAGTTTATAGTCTATGCTGAGAGTTTCTAAACTCTAATCAATCTAATGCTCGCTTTACACCCAAATGAAGGGAAGAATACACAAAAATAAAATCTGTGGATTTGCAGTATAAATTGCTTGAATTTTAGAGTATCATTTCAGTCTTTGGAATAATAAATGTGCATCTAATCTACTCCAATGCTTGAATGAGTATGAGTACAAAATCCCTTGACGGTATCCATGCTGAGTAATACAAGAAAGGCGAGGAATACTAAAAGGAGAATCAAAATAAGAGCAAGCACTTTTAATATACTCCAATGCTCAGAAATGAGTAAGAATACAACGTGAATCATCTGGCGGTATCCACGCTAAGTAATATAGGAAAGGTAGGGGAATACTAAAAGAGGACCATGTTAAAAGCTGTTCTATTTACTCCAATGCTCTTTAAGAGTATGAGTATCTGAAGGACCTTTCCAACGGTATCCACGCTGAGTAATAGGAGAAAGGTGGGGGAATACTCGGATAAGGAAGTAAAGCACAAAAATAACTCAAAGACTATTTTAATTCTGAGAATTTGATCTATTTATGCTCAATGTTCACAAGTTTTGTCTAGCAAATTCTCCCTAAATTTAGGTGTGAAAGTTAGCTCTACACTTGGTAAAATAATACGCTCTCAACATAGGGTGGTTAACAATACCTATGACTTTGTGAATTGCAAATAAATGATAGCCATCAAAATCAAAATTAATGAGATTTATTGAGTGCACACAATCTCATGATAAATTGATGAATTTGCTCAATTTTAATGTACTTTTTGTACAATTATCATGTTGAAACTAACTTTAACTTCAATAAGTCTTTAGAAATTTGAAATCCATAAGAAGATGCCCAGCATATAGAATTAACACCAACATTATCAAGTCAATCAAGGTCAACAAGCAATGAAGGTAGCTTATCAAAGTTAATCAGTAAGAACTCAAAGCAATCAGCAAAAATTCAAAAACAGTTGGCAAAAATTCTAAGCAATCAACACAAAGAATTAAAGCACTCAAAATAAGTAGTGAGCAGTTATGGACTGTAGCATCAAAGGCGAGCAATGAAAGCGTTGCAACTGATTAAAGCTAGTAAGCAATGGAAGGATCATAGCAAAATCCAGAAAAATTTAACTTCTACATTTGCATTTCAATATATGCTACATAGTAGCTATAACATAAACCACAAATTCACTCTGTTATATGCTACACAGTAGCTACAACACAAATTTAAAGTTAATTTTGTTATATGCTACACAGTAGACATCCCACAGGGAATGTAGCGAAATTCATCAATCACTTTGCTAGACGTTCCACAGGAAATATAGCAAAACTTCAAAGTCACTTCACTAGACGTCCCACAGGGAATATAGTGCAATTAGCTAAACACTACACAGTAGTTATAGCATCACTTCGCTAGATGTCCCATAGGGAATAGAGCGGAATTTATGACATAACTAGATGTCCATAGGGAATATAGCTAATTTCTTCAAATCACTTCACTAGACGTCCCATAGGGAATATAGTGCAATTAGCTAGACACTAGACAGTAGTTATAGCATCACGTCGCTAGACGTCCCACATGGAATATAGCAAAATTTATCACATAGCTAGACGTCCCACAGGAAATATAGCTAATTTCTTCAAATCACTTTGCTAGACGTCCCACAAGGAATATACTAAAATTCACCAATCACATCGCTAAACATCCCACAGGGAATATAACGAGGTTCACAAATCACATCGCTAAACATCCCACAGGGAATATAGCGAAATTCACCAATTACAACACTAAACAGTGAAATTTGCTAAATGCGACAAAGTAGTTATAGCATTCTGCTCGATGTTGCACATCAGCATAAAGCACTCATAAAAAATCTATAGTTAATCACAACAAGCAAAAGCTTCACAGAACCCAAGTAAGTATCCTAACTCTTTTTTTTTTTAATTTTGTGTTTATTTACTTTGCCGCAATTTGTCAAGCAAATTGCGACAAAAGGAGGCAACTATAAGCACCCAATTTCAGGATGACTAGAGCGTGGATGCGACAAAGGACCCAATAATGAAAATTAACTTTGAAATTAGATTTATTTGATCTGGTTTATTGGTTTGGGCTAAATTGTAAATAAATTTCTAGGACCTATTTTTAATTTTTAAATTTAATTTTAAAAAATCAAAAAAATTATGATCGGAATTACATAATTTCAATCGAAAGTCTATAATTCCGATTGGAATTATACGTTTTCCAATTTTTTATTATTTTTAATTTTTAATTTTAATTGGTTGTTATTTTAGATAAATATATTGATAAATTTGTTTGTTTAGATAAATAATAAAAAATAAATAGATTATTTTATTTTATTTTTATTTTTATCTTGTAACCAATTTAGGGTTACAGTGTATTTTATTTATAAATACGTCATTTTCTATTTCGGGGGGGGGGGGGGGGGGGGGGGGCGCTCCTTGCTTTTAGTATTTTCTTTGCCTTTTTCTAATTTTAGCTGTGAAACCCAAAACACAGTCTTTTCTTTTAATTTTCACATTGTTTTCTCTTAGTTCTTTACCAGAATCATATCCAAATAAATTAAAATCACAGACAAATACAACAAAAAGCCACAGGCTTCAATTAATGGCGATCACCTTCTGAGGGGCAATCAATATTGCATCCATCAAATCATCTCTTTTACTACTCATTTCTATTTATTTTGTTTGATTATTTTTATTTCATTTCATTTTGATTTTTTTATTTATTTTGTTTATTTGAATCAATTATTAATTTCTTTTTTGTTTTCTTTATTGTTTTGATTTTGGGTTGAATCACAAAATATGGTGGCAAGGCTATATTTGACATAATCATGAAACCAATATCGTAATCAAAGAGTTGTTTGTTTAGTTTAATTATTTATTTTGGTTTGTATTAATTTTTTTTTGGGTTGTAATTAATTTTTATTTTTAGTAGTAATTATTGTAATAGCCCCGGTAATGGAAAAATAATGGAACCTTTAATTTTCTGCACTTTAAAATTAATTAGTAAATTAGGTGTATTTGGTAAATTCGTTAATAAAATCAATTGTGGCTTTAAATTAATTTTAGGTTGCATGTAAATTGAAATTAGGGTTAGAAATTACAGTATGTTTGTTTTAATTTATTATTTGTTTTATTTTATTTGTTTGGGCTTGTTTATTATTTTTGTTTGTTTTGGGCCTCAAGCCCACGTTAGGTTTTAACTCACTTAATTAATAGGTTATTAAAATGGTTTTAGGTTTTAATTAATTTTTAAAATTAATTTAGACCCATTAGGTTAACTTAGACTTAGGCCCACCTTTTTAATTAATAAAATCAACTTAGACTTAGCTCAGCCCATTAAAGCACTTTCTTTTAAAAATAAATAGATTTAGGATCACTTCATTTAATTCAAAATTAATTAGAACTAGGCTATTCATTTAAGCTCAATCAAATCCATTTCCTTAAAATAGTAGACTTAAGCCCACTTTCCTTAAAATTAAAAAAATAATAATATATTTAAGCTCACTAATGCAATTAAAATATAAGCCCACCTTTTGTTCCATTACACTTTGTAAATAAAATTTAATAGACTTAGCTAACTTAAAACTAAAATCAATATAGATTATATTAACTTAAGGACGTTGCACCTTGTGAATGCATTTTTTATGTGCTCTTTCATGACTAGTTGCCTTGGTGCTAGATAGATGTTCAGTTAGGGTTTATATGAAATTGCATGTAATTAGAGAATAAGATAGTTATTCATAAACTAATTTTAAAGAACACGAGACTAAAAGAAGTTGGTATTCCGTTCCCAGAATTTCCTAGTTGTGGTGCTAACTCTCTTTTAGAGAATCAAGTTACTACCACCTTTGATTTGTCCCAGTTATTACCTTGAGTGGTGACTCCTCACCTCCACGCTATGTCTTTGTGATATAGTAGTATGTTCCCTGGAGCCCTGAGTTCAAACAGTGTCGCAGTTGCTACAATCTTGGACGTGCGCTAAACCACGTCGTCTACACTCACTCACTTACTTTGGATTTACTTAGTTTCCTTCGGGTTAGTTCTAGAGGTTGATCTATTTGGAATTTTAGCTTCGGGTATGAAGTCTATTTGGTTTTCAATTCCTCTCTTGGGTGGCAATCCATTTGGAATTTCATCCAGGAATAAATCTTATTAAACCCGCAATAAATCAACAACAACACTGGGCAAACCTTTGGTTATTTCGTTAGAAATGATAAAAACTTCCTTGCACAAGAGTACAAGTAAAGGTTAGTTTAAAGAAATGGCTTCCCTCGCATCTCTCATTATAGCATAAGAACTCATTTGCTTTTCTTTAGAACCTTCCATATTTTCTGTCCCTTTGGATCTCCCATTTTGGTCAAGTTCAAAAGGTTGTTGTTTAGGATTACTCACCTCACATTTTTCTTTTTTCTCAAGGGTTTCCCTCCCTAAAGAAAGTTCTTTATATTGTTGCTATATGCATTGTTGGCCTTCAAAAAATCTCCTTTGGTGACAATGGTCCAAGAGTATATCTTCTCCCATCCATAGTTAAGGAATATTTATTTTTGAAACCCTTATGATTTGGTTTCCTATCATATTGCCAAGGTCTTCCCAACAACATATGGGCAACAAAAACTGGTACAACATCACATAACACCTCATCCTTCTATCTACCAATTGAAAAAGAAATTAAAACTTTTTTACTTACCTTCATTTAACCACTATCATTGAGCCATTGCAATTTGTATGGTTTTGGATTCTTGATAAGAGGCAATTTTAATTTCTCCACTAGTAAGCTGCTTGCAACATTAGTACAACTTCCTCCACCAATAATCATATTGTACAATTTGTTAGAAATCAAACAATGAGTATGAAATAAATTTTCCCTTTGTTCCCTATGGTCTTTTATTTTATTTTTCACACTCAATGTTCTTTGTACAACTAGATTATCACCCTTGGCATACTCAATATCACTACAATCTTCTAAAGGTAGTCTTTCATCATCACTCTCCTTTTCACTTTTCGATTCAAAATTACCATCCTTTAAAATCACAGTTTTTCTATTTGAACATTCCCTAGCAATATGCCCACTCCCCAACCATTTAAAACATTGAATTTCCCTAGTTTGGGTTGGTTTCGCTCATACTTTCCCTTATTTCCTAAGTTACTTTTATTTTTATTTTCATCCCTTTTTTACTTAGTAATATTTTTTTGATCCTTTTTACCCAAAGAAGAAGAAGTAGAACCCAAGGTGGTTTTGGATTCATACCTCTTTCTTTTGAGTTATTTTTTACCTTCATGGCTAGATTGACCAAGTCTTCTATCTTCACATAATGATGCAAATCAACACGATCAACAATGTTTTTGTTTAAGCCATTCAAGAACCTTGCCATGGTGGCTTCTCTACCTTCCTCTACATTAGCTTTTATCATGAGCATCTTCATGTCTTTGTGGTACTCCTCCACACTCATACTTCCTTAGGTCAAGGTTTGAAGTCTTTGAAGCTCCCTATAGTAGTGGCTAGGAATGAATCTCCTGCTCATGATTTGCTTCATCTCCCTCCAAGACTCTATGGGTGTCTCTTCATATCTTCTCCTTTCCTTGTAAAATTGATCCCACCAAACAATAGTATAGTCACAAAATTCAACAGTTGAAATTTTTACCTTTTTCTCCTCCAAATTGTTACCTTCCTCTCCCATTCAAGGTAGACATCCGGATCATTTCTTCCTTAGACTAAAGGAATTTTCATTTTTATGCTTCCAAGATTGGGATCTACGTCTTCTACACAGGCTCTCCTAGCTTGCCTCCTAGGGTGTCTAACCAAAGTGATTTGGTCATCCTCTAAGTCATCTCTGCCATCATACCCATGTTACTCAATTGGTGGTTGTCTCATTTTTCTAGGAATTCCTTATAATTGGTTTAGAATGCCATCACGCCTTTCTAGCCTTTCATTGACTCCTTCCATCACGTAAACATCCTTTGAAATTATTGTTGCATGGCTTGCAACATTTGGTCATTTGATGATGATGTGCTTGTATCCTTAGACATGATTAAAACAAGAAATTTTATGATAGATAATAGAAATAAAACCTCACAACACTCCTTCAAGTGCTTGCACTCAAATTTTGGCTTTTATCAACTCTACTAATCTCACACACTATTGGCTTTTACCACTCTTAATTTGCTTTATGGGTTCTTAGATGAACTAAGATTCTTAAATCAAGCAAAGTCAAGAATGTAGTGGAGTGAAAATTTTAGTTAGTCCACAAGAAAATAAAAAGGTAGGCTAAAGAAACAAACAAGGACAAACAATAAGTAGACACTTTTTTTTAAATGTAAGATTTTTTTATGCACGATTTTTGCTTTTTTTTTAATAATAGTTAGCTCAAACAAAGAAAAAGATGAAGAAAGAACACTTGAACAAGAAAATAAGAAGATAAATCACAAGAACAATGGTAAAAAGAAACTTAAGATGAAAAGAAACAAGATAACAATAATTAAATCACAAATAAAAGGGATAAGCAAACCTCAATCTTGAGCCAAAGCTCTGATACCAAAAATGATACAAATCAATAGATTCATAACCCAAGCTCCTCAATAGTTTCAATACTATGATAAACTTGATGATTAAAATTTATCACCTTCCACAATTATGCTACAGGATTGTTCAAGAATGAGATAAGAAAAACTATTTTAGATCTTACCAAGTTAGAATAATATCATTAACCCTTCATTCAAGATCCCCAATAGCTAAAGAGCTATAATAAACTTGCAATGGAAAGAATTAACACTCTCAGACAATTGATAAAAACTTCAATAGACTTTGAAGTCTTCGACATAAACAAACAAAAACAAGTTTGAAAGATGAAAAAGAAGACAAAAATTTTGGATTTTGACACCACAAACCTCACTAGGCTTGAAAGTCATAAAGTTCATGTAAGAACTTCAAAGCAAATTTCTCACTAAAAGAAACTCAATATTTTATAACTCAAATTCAACATGTCTTACAATGAAATGAGGTCTTGTTTATATAGATACAAGATCAAGCTCATACTACTATTTTGAATATGAAAACGTGAGATAATCTAACCCCACTAACTTGCAATTATAGCCATTAATTATGTAAATGTCCAATTTCATACTTTAAACCCCACTAGCTATTAATTTATGTAAATGTCCACTATCACACTTTAAATCCCATTAACTATTAATTATGTAAATGTCCACTATCATACTTTAAATCCCACTAACTATTAATTATATAAATGCCCACTAACACACTTTAAATTCCACTAACTATTAATTATATAATGGCCCACTAACACACTTTAAATCCCACTAACTCTTAATTATATAAATGCCCACTAACATACTTTAAATCTCACTAACTATTAATTATATAAATGCCCACTAACACACTTTAAATCCTACTAACTTTTAATTATATAAACGTCCCTCCAAATTCACTTTTTTTTTTATATGGTAAACAAGACTATTTGGGCCTCATTTGATCCCTTATTGATTTTGATTGTATTTGAAAGTTCTTGGGCTTTCCAAACACCTTAAATGAATATTAACAAGACTTCTTGTAATTTTTTAGTTTTTTACCTTGTCATTGGGCTTTGTTGGACTTGTAATGGATCTTGGCTTTCTTGTGGATCATTGGACCTTGGTTTTGATTTTGAGAACACATCATTATTTATTAACAAAAAAAGTGAAATGATTATTATTTTTGCAAAATAATAATATATTTCCTAAGTGTAAGAATTAGCATTCTATTTCATTATAACTTGATACATATTTGTAATCTATCACTATTTTTCATTAATTTAAAATAATTTTATGTAAAATTAGTTAAAATAATTTGGTTTATATAATTATAAAAAATATAAAAATTAATTTCATAAAAAAGGTTTATTTTTCTACGATGTAATAATTTTATGTGAAATATATCAAGTTATAATAAAAAATACTAATTTTTATTTTTACGAAAAATGATATATTACAAAAAACATATTTTTAATATTTTCCATAAATTTATAAATTTTAAAAAATAAAATAAATTATTTTATTTTAAAACAAAATATAGAAACCTAATGATTTTCATATGGACAAGCTAATGATGGAACTAACATAATATATTTTTGGAGAAAAAGCATATTTAGTCCCTTGTATTTTATTTATGGCATAATACATACATGGCCCCCTGTACTTGTAACTTTTTATCAATTTGACACCTTAACTTATAGTTTTGCCATTTTGACACCTGAATTTGGCTAAAACGCACTAGTTTGTACTAATATGATGATATAATGAATCTACCACCCCCTATACTTGTCATTTGTTGTCAGTTTGACACATCTATTTGTAGTTTTTGGTCAGTTAAACTCTTATGATGTGGCACATGCTGATTCGCTATTCCGCACCACGTATGCTGACAGGGGTTTCAAAATTATATTTTAGCAAAGTTCAGGTGTCAAAATGGTAAAATTATAAGTTCATATGTCAAACTGACAAAAAATTACAAGTATAGGGAGCCATGTATGTATTGTGCCATTTATTTATTTAGTTTATATGGAGTTGTTGCATTTATTTTTATATATTGAGATTTTTTGTACATTGACAAGGTGAAAATATATAATAGTCTATGTATTTTAACTTGTACTAATTACATTCTTAGAATTTTAATTTTTAATTATGTGAAGCTTTACTTCTTCTTTTTTTACCAAAATGGTCCCCCTAAAATATTTAAACTTCCCAATATCTAATGAAGATGTAGATCAATTATCTCAAACACACATATATACATATATATACACTATATATATATATATATATTCTAATACTTGAGAAATGTGTATAATCTTTAAAAAATGAAAGAAAAAAAAAATATATATATAATGAAATTTTGGTTTTAATATATAAGTTACAAGTGTTCATTTCTTTCAATTCAATAACTAGTTTAATTTTTTGTTTTGTTATCCACTAAAATTGTAAGTTTTATAATTATTTAATTTATTAAATAGTCCATGAATCCTCTATATTAGCTATTATTTGATTTTAAATATACTTTTATGTATCATAAAATAGAATATTAATATTATTTTATTAACAAAAAAAATAGTTTTATATTGGGAAAATCTCTGTATATTCAAATTTGTAATCTTGTATAGGAAGAAAATAGTTGACTTCTAATTTAGGTAGGAGGTTAGGTAGTGTTAATTCAAACATAACTACATACCAAATTAGTTTCAAAATAGGAGCTTGAGTTTTCATTTATAAAGACAAGAAAAAAAGGAGACTTATATTGTCCAAAACTTTTCTTCTCTTCTGATATTTTCTCATGGTATCAGAGCAATGACTAGAAATAAAAGTGATGAAAATAAGGAGACTTATATTGTCCAAAACTTTTCTTCTCTTCTGATATTTTCTCATGGTATCAGAGCAATGACTAGAAATAAAAGTGATGAAAAGAATGAGGGTGGTGATGCATCGATCAAGATGGTTGTGTCTCCATATTTCCTCTTAACTAATAATAATCTAGGTAATATCATTACCTAAGTTCAATTGAAAGGAGACAATTATGATGAATGGGCAAGGGCCATGAGAACAATGCTCTAAGCCAAAAAGAAATTTGGTTTCATTGATGTAACAATGAAGCAACCTTTGAATGACTCTTTGGATCGGGAAGATTGATGGATGGTTAACTCCATATTGGTTTCATGGATCCTAAATACAATAGAACCAACATTGCGTTCAACCATCACCTATATGGAAATTGCAAGAGATCTTTGGAAAAAAGCGGTTCTCTGTAAGAAATGGACCACGCATACACCTGTTTAAAACTAAGTTGGTAGAATGTAAACAACAAGGGATGATAGGGTGAATTACTATGGAATACTAAAGATGTTATAGGAAGAATTAGGAAATTATGAGCAACATCCAATGTGTAGATGTGGAGGGTGCAATTGTAACATTAGCGCTAAATTAGAAAAAAGATCGGAAGAAGAGTGAATGTATCAGTTTATGATGGGTTTAGATGACTTAATTTAAGGGATTGTATGCTCCAATATCTTAAGTACTAAACCATTGCCAAATCTGAATTGGGCATATGCAATGGTTATACAAGAAGAGCGAGTTCGTAACATAGCTCATGGAAAAAATTCAAAGTAAACCTATGGCTTTTGCATAAGGATGTGCATCGAGAGGTTCAAGCTAGTTAGAAGGGTGGAAGTAGAAACTTATCGGGGTTGGAAGGGTAATTATTGCAACTGAACTGACCAACATCGAAAATGGAAAGAATCAGTTCAGAAATCCGGAAACATCAGTAGTCCGGATTGGATAATCAGATTGGGCCAATTTTGATTGGGCCTTAAATTAAATGTCCAAAATGAAAATTAAATCATTTTTAATATACTAGGTCAAGTCCATCGCAAAAAAATTAAGGGTCCAACCTTTAATGCTAGCATTTTGTGTACAAGGCCTTTGGCCCAAAAGCAAAAAAAAAAATTCCTGCTACTTAGTCCATTTCTATTCAGAGCTCCTAAATGGCTAAATACAAAAATTAGGATTCCTAATTCATTAATTTAATGTCTATTTATATTGAATTAGGAGTCCTAATTAAAAAATTAATGCTAAACTAAAATATACAAATATTTGATATTTTCTGCCGTTTACAAAATATAATTCCCTTAACAATAAAAAAACTAGGGGAATTTTACAATCTCTCAGTATGTACTTGGATGGGGTTGTCTGCGCAAACTACAAAATCCAAGCAAATAGTAATTTGTATTCACATTGTTGAACAAGTTAAGACAGACAGATGAACTTGAAAAAAAAAAATGGCAAATCAACGGAAGCATAAAATAAGAAATATAATCAATCATACAATTGGATGTCCATTAAATGTAAACAAGTGAGGCTCAACAAACTGTAAACCGTTCGCTACCTAAGAAACACAAAGTTGTGCATTCAACTAATTTGTCAGATAAATTGGTGGAAGCTTCATCATTGCCTCACACAGACTGTAACAAACACAGGCACCAAATTTTGTGTAGTAAAACTTAACCTTACTATGCCTCATTAATAGAAGCCACTTGAGGGTTTATATGGCATAATCAAAACCCTGGCAGCTTGAGGAAGTAGATAAAAAGATATTGCAACATAAAAAAGGCACACAGGTATTGTCATAGACTGAAATCATAACACAAAAGCCACCTAAGGTTTTAAATGGCATAATCAAAACCCGGAAGCGTATGGAAGTAGATTTAATATATTGCAACATAAAAAAGGCACACAGGTATTGTCACAAACTAAAGTCATAACAAAATGCAACAAGAAATTAGCACATGTTCAATAATGGCAAAGCAAATATTAATCACAAGTGATCAGTAGCCAATAACAAGCAAACCATCAATCAGTAAGCAGTTCAATTGAAATAGAAAGGTAAAAGAAGTTTAGAAAGTGTGTTACTGAGTATTAAGCAAAAAGGGGGATAAGATAGAGATTATTAATTCAGCAACAAGTTCTAGTTATTGGGACTGCAGCTTCAATGGTGGGAGGTCTGAGAAGAAAAATAGAGAAGAGAATCAGATAAAAAGTAGAACCAAGTTCATTAAATAAAAAGAAATTAATAAAGAAGCTAACATATGTGACTGACCTTTTTCAAATGATTCTAATTCATTAATGCTTTCTTCAATAAACACAAAAATATTTGGAGTTTTAATTAAATCTTGTACATAGATTAATGCTTCAACAACATTTGTAGTTAAACTACTCCTAAAGGCATCAAGAACTCGTCCACTGGTACTAAAAGTAGATTTTAAAGCAACTGTCGAAATTGGAATGGCCAAAATATCACTAGCCATTTTGGAAAGAACATGGAATCTTTCTGCATTTAACCTCGACCATTTCAGAATATCAAATTTCCCCTCTTTTTCCATTTCAACACATAACTTGAATAAATATGATACAAGTTCACTTTTCTTGCTTCCACCCACTCCACTCTCCAGTTTGCTTTATTTAAATCTAGCTTTTAACACCGACATGGATTTGTAACTTGATTGCACATCACCAGAAGTAGATTGGCTTCCACCAGTCATATTAACAGCATTAGTTGGGGCAGCTGTTTCAATAATAGAAGGTCCCTCATTCATATAATCATTACAGAATTCATTATTGAACAAGTTAAACAAGTTCCCACCAATCAGATCACCATAAATGGTGTTCAAAGAAAATTCCAGATATTCCAATTTGTACTGTGGATCCATAACATTAGAAATAAAAATAAGGAAGTTCATGATCTCCCCAATACTTATCAAATTTTGATTTCATATTTAGTTCCATTGACCTCACAGACATATCATCAACACTCCTCAAATAATTAAGAAGGCAGAACATATCAGCAATCTTAAAAAATATATATTTGAAGTGACATAATGAGAACTCGAGATTCTCAAAGTCATTTCATAGAAATGCTCCAAAAACTTAACCAGATTGTTGGCACACTCCCAGTCATAAAATTCAAGCACATTATCACCAAGGTTTGATCGAAGAGAAGATTCATTCTCTTCATATGCTTTAAAAGTTTTCTCATAAATGCAAGTAGATTTGAGCATTAGGTAAGTGGAATTCTAGCAGGTTGGCACATCAAGAGATAGAGCACACGTAGATTCAATACCAAGCAAATCAGAAAATTCTTTGAATTTTCTTAATCTAGATGGGGAATTTCTTATGTATCTTACTACCTCCCTCACCCTTTTTATAGATGTGCTCAATTCTTGTAGGCCCTCATTAGCAACCAAATTTAGAATATGAGCCACACACCTAATATGCACATTTTTTACTTTAATGCTACTCAATCCCCAACTCAATAATTTTTTTTTTAAAAATGACATTATGAAATATGGATGCTTTAGAAATATTATGAAATATTTAAAAAATGTTATATTATTATAAAAGAATTAAAGTTATATTATATAAGTTAAAATATTAATTTACCTACATTAACTATTAATATTATCTATAGTTCAAAAAAAGCTATAAGTATTATAAATTAATTTTTAAAATCTAATTTATAAAATATAATTTAAATTAAATTATTACTTTACTTATATATATGAAATAATTTTTAAAAATCTTTTGTAAATAATCAAAAACACAAAAAAAATTCAACTGAAAACCAATATCGTACAAAAACCAGATCAAGAAGAAAATCACTAACCAAAATGTGTTTATCAACCAAAAATTGTAAATTTAATAAATTTTAACAAAATATACCTTTGATCTCTTTTTTCCTTGAAGATCGAAGGGTCAACAAAGCACAGATGATTAGATCAATCGAATTTATTGCTTCCACCTTAAGGGAATGCAATTTTAATAGTAGATCCAAACATGCAAACACAAAAAATCAACAAAAGTTAACTCCTTTTTACTTTTCAAAAACAAAATATCTATGAAAATTCATAGATTTCATAGATATGAGATTAGCATTAACCTTTTTGCTAACCCTTAAAACTTTTAACGGGAAAGAAAGAATCAAAGAACTATATATAACAACATTCAACAAAAACCAGTAACAGTTTGGGAAACAACGAAGTTAGGTTGTTGTTTCTATAAATGGAAGGATTTATGATGATAATAGCTCTAGCAGAAAGAAGGGAACTAATGATTTCTCCATTTTAAGTGAAGTATTAAAGGTTCTACCATTCCAGAAATAGCCAAGTAGATACGAGGACACAACAAAAGAAAGCAAGATGAGACAGAGATTAAAGCATAAGCATTAACACATTAAGGAAGGTGAGTAGACATAAGTGGAGTAGACAATAAAAGATTAGGGTTACTGGTTAGAAATGGGGATCAAAGAAGATTGAAGATTCAAGAACTAGGGAGGGAGGGAGAGAGTATTCTAGAATATAGTTTGATGTAGGGCAGGTGAGAAATAAGGAGAGGAGTGAAAGAGATGAATTTATACCTAGGGTTAGAATTAGGGTTAGGATTAGTGACTAAATGACGTCGTCTATATATATATATATATATAGGCATAATACATATATGGGTCCCTATACTTGTCACTTTTTGTCAGTTTGACACTTTAACTTATAGTTTTGTCATTTTGACACCTAAACTTGGCTAAAATGTACTAGTTTGCACTAATATGATGATATAATGCATCTACCACCACTTGTGATTATCACTTTTTGTCAGTTTGACACCTCTACTTGTAGATTTTAGTCAGTCAAACCCTTATGATGTGGCACATGCTGATTCATTATTCCATATCACGTGTGCTGACAAGGGGTTCAAAATTGTATTTTAGCCAAGCTCAAGTGTCAAAATGGCAAAACTATAAGTTGAGTTGTCGAATTGACAAAAAGTGATAAGCACATGGGACCATGTATGTATTACGCCATATATAAATATGTGTGTGTGTGTAGATTTTGGTTGGTCAAACCCTTATGATGTGGCATATGTTGATTCATTATTCCATATCACGTGTGCTGACAAAGGGTTCAAAATTATATTTTAGCCAAGTTCAGGTGTCAAATGGCAAAACTATAAGTTGAGTTGTCGAATTGACAAAAAGTGACAAGTACAGGGGGTTATATATATATATTTCAAAAATTCGTGCGGGTTCCCAAACTGAAAACTGAAAACTGAAATCCGACAATAACCCTACCCATTTCTGTCGAGCTTCCATTTCTGCCGAACCAATGTTCATGTGCGGGTCGGGTTCAGGTAAAAAATTCGGATTCGAACGGATTCTACACAACCCTACTTTTGTTGTTCAAATGAAATCAGTTTCAAAAGGACAAATTGAAAATAAAGATAAATGTGGTGTGCAAATTACAAGAAAACATAATATTAAGTTGATTCATGTTTTCAATTGATTGGGTGCCCAGAATAGCGGGGAGATCGACCACGAGGAACCCAACAAACAATTGGACATGGACAAGGAGGATCAAAATTATCTACCACAATGGAAGGAAGAGGACGAGGTGGATAAATTCGGGCCAATGCTGCACTTGCCATACCACATAATGGCATGACATAAGAACCAGACAAACGAGGAGTGGTCAAATTGAGCAATGAACAATGGAACAAACTGTTTGAATGGTAAGTATGTAACTATGGAGTGGATAATTAACTCTGACGCCTCTCATCATAGGGCAGGGAGTTTTGACTTGATGCACAACATAAAGAATATTTTTGATGTTCCAGTTGGACTAAAGAACGAAAAAGACACAAAGGTGGAGAAAGAAGGATCTGTGATGTTAAATAAATATTTGAAATTGAATAATGTGCTATATGTGCCTGATTTAAAATGTAACTTAATTTTAGTATCATATCTGAATAAGGAGTTGAATTGTATGGTTTTATTTGATGATAATTTTTGAGCTATATAGGATCGCAATACGAGGATGTTGATTGGTACGGGTGAGGAACGTGAGGGGCTTTACTACTTCTAGAACTTGGAGGGAATGTTGTCGGTTAAGGCTTTGAAAACAGTAAAGACAAACACTTTTAGCATTTGGCATCAAAGGTTGGGGCATCCTTCTGATCAAGTGCTAGGATTTTTGTTGATCATTGATAAGAATTGTGAGAAAAAGTGTTAGATGTAAGGTTTTTTTTTTTAGCAAAACAAAGTAGAGCAGAGTTTGTGTCCAGTAAAAATAAAGCATCTACTATTTTTGAGACAATTCACCGTGACTTATAGGGTCCCTATAAAACTCTTTTTTTTATGCATATTATTTTTGACAATAGTTGATGATTATTCAAGAAGTGTGTGGGTGTATTTGCTACATGATAAATCTGAAGTATGAAAGTTTTTTCGTAATTTTTGTGCTTTGGTGCATAGGCAATTTCATTGCAATATAAAGATAGTTCGCAGTGATAGTGGGATTGAATTTGCTTGCTTGAATTATTATTTTGTGGAGAATGGTGTAGTTCATCAAACTTCATGTGTTAGGACTCCTCAATAAAATAGGAGAGTTGAACAGAAACATCATCACATACTTAATGTGGCATGTGCTTTGTAGTTTCAAGTGAATCTGCCTATTCAATTTTGGGGAGAATATATTTTGACAGCCACATACTTGATTAATCAGACTCCATCTACTCTATTGAAAGGAAAAACAACTCCTAAAGTGTTGTTTGGTCATGCTCCTTTATATGAAAACATTCGAATTTTTGGTTGTTTAACTTATGCCCATAATTAATGAAGGGGGGGAGATAAATTCATTAGTCGAGGCATAAAATGTATCTTTGTCGGCTATCCCTTTGGTAAGAAAGGATGGAACATATATGATTTGGATATAGGTGAGTTATTTGTTTTAAAGAATGTAGTGTTTGTCAAATATGAATTTCCTTACAAAGTTCGAATTAAAAAAGACAAAACCAGTACTTATGTCATTAATGATGACTTGTCCGAGGAAGAGATGGAGCATTATTATAAGATGATGGAACAAGGAGACCATGATGAGCTAAATGAAGCTGAGAATGAGGATGAAATAACATATTCAAATGTTCGTGTAGTAAAAGGGGTGCAAAATCTAAAGTACCATTGGGGCAAGGTCACAGTCAAAAACAACAATTTATTCTATTGAAAGACTACGTCTTACATACTGTGAAAAGAAGTAGCCCCCTCGCAATTTCACTTGACCTTCGACAAACCACAAGTAGTCATTATCCTATTGCACACCATGTAAATTGTAATAAATTTTCAATGCAACGTCGTGCTTTCTTAACAGCCATTACTATAGATGTAGAAGAACCCAGAACTTTTGCTGCAGCTATGAAAGATGAATGATGGTGAGATGCAATAAAGAAGGAGATACAAGCCTTAGAAGATAATAGAACATGGACTGTAAAGATTTTACCGCTGCAAAAATGAGCCATATATTGTAAATGGGTGTTCCGAATCAAATATAATGCAGATGGAATGATTGAACGCTACAAGGCTCGCTTGGTGATTCTTGGGAATAGGCAGATTACATGACTTGATTAACACGAGACATTTGCACCCATGGCTAAAATGGTTACAGTTCGTACTTTATGGGTCGTAGCTGCAACTAAAAATTAGGAGCTTCATCAGATGGATGTTCATAATGCATTATTGCATGGCAATTTGGAGGAAGAAGTGCATATGTATATGCCTCTTGGATTTTACTCTCACAAGCCAGGAATGGTATATTAGCTAAAGAAGTCTTTATACGGGTTGCGGGAAGCTCCTAGGTGTTGGTTTGCAAAATTGATTATTGCCTTGAAAAATTATGATTTTGTCCTACTCAACCACTCCTTATTTACCTTTTAACAAGGCATGGTGCAACTTCATGTTTTCATAGATGTTGATGACATAATTGTGTCAGGTAATGATCATTCGGCTATTTAAATATTTAAAGAATCCTTAAGTAGTTGTTTTCATATAAAGGATTTGGGTGTGCTAAAATATTTCTTGTATATTGATGTCGCACATAGTCCTGAGGGAATTTATTTATGCCATTGCAAATGCGCTTTGGATAATCATAATTTAGCCATGGCAAAAGGTGATTTTTGACCAATCCTGAAAGTTATAAATGTTTAGTGGGTCGTCTTATATATCTTTCAATTACTCAACCTGAATTATCCTATTGTGTGCACATGTTGGCTCAATTTATGCAACAACCACAAAAAAGAACATTGGGAGGTTGCCTTGCGTGTAGTATGTTATTTGAAAGGAATTCTACATCAATCACAAAGTGACTTGCAGCTTTATGCTTGGTGTGATTCTGATTGGGTGGGTTGTCCTTTGACTCGTCGCTCTTTGATTGGATGGTACATTCAAATTGGAAGTTCATCGATCTCTTAGAAGACCAAGAAGTAGCAATCGGTACCTCAGTCCTTTGCCAAAGCAGAGTATCAAACTCTGGCTAAAACCACTGGTGAATTAAAATGGTTGAGAGGATTATTGTTAGCTCTTGGTGTTGATCATTCAACTTCGATTAAATTGTCTTGTGATAGCCAAGCAGTGCTACATCTTGCAGCCAATCCTGTGTTCCATGAGCAAACGAAGCACATAGAGATTGATTGTCACTTTGTTCGTGATGCAATTCACACTGGCATAATTCAGCCCACTTATGTTCCCACTAGTTCTCAACTAGCTAATGTCTTCATTAAAGCATTAGGTGGCCAACAGTTTGAGTATCTTCTCCACAAATTGGGCATTCATAATCTGCATGCTCCAACTTGAGAGAGGGGCGGTATTGGAAAAATCTCTGAATATTCGGATTTATAATATTGCATAGGAAGAAGTTAATTCAAGCATAATTACATACCAAATTAGTTTCAAAGTATGAGAGCTATACTACTATTCTTGAGTTTTTGTTTGTAAAAACAAGAAAAAGAGACTTGTATTGTTCAAAACTTTTCTTCTCCTGATATTTTCTCACTTTAATAAATAATTAAACGCAAATACCAACCAAATCAAGAATTCTAGTTCGCACCTACTTTAGTTCATATAAATTAAGAAATAAATATTTTAATTTTTATAATTTTGTCTTTTACTTATCAAACATAATAATGCTTAAATACTAATTTTTATTCTTAAGTAATTCTAACCAAATTAAAAGTTTAATTAGACAAGGAAAAGGCAAAAATGCAAAATTATTTAAAATTTTCAATATTGTAACGGGTCATTTTAGTTCAAAAATTTCAAAAAATAAGGACCCAAATGCTTAAAATTAAAACCATGAAGGAGAATATTTTACAAATTAAAATTTAAAACAATTAGGTCAATGTGCACAAAAATGAAAATACGGAGACCAATGTGTAAATATATAGTGAAGTAAATGTAGACACAACAATCATGAACACTTAGTTTAGATGGAGAGACAATAATGGATAGAAAAAGGTAAGGGCATGTTTAGTTTTGAAAAATATTTTCTATTTTCCTTTTTCAGTTTTCTTTTCATTTTTCTTATTTTTCAATTTTTTATTTTTCAAAATAGAAAATAGAAGAACAGAAAATAATTTGTTATTATTTTTTATTTCACAATTTTTTCATATTCTTATAATTTTTTTATCAAATTTATTATAATAATTTTTTAAATATAATAACAATTATTGTGATTCATATAATAATGTTTAATCTAAAATTCATTTATTTTATAAAAAAAATTAAATCATGCATATTTAATTAATTTCAATTCAAAGTCATGAGACCGTAGTGGTGGTGGTGGTGGTGGTGGTGGTGGTGGAGGTTGCAGTGGTAATAGTGGTTGAGAATATTTTAGTAAATGTTAAAATATTAATTAAAAAATTTAGAAAACATCTTTTATTAGTTTTCTAAAGCTTTTTATAATTTGGCAAATTTGAAAAATAGTTTTCTAGTTTTCTAAAACTAGAAAATATCATGACTAATCAACTTCTATTTTTCAGTTTTCTTGGAAAAGTTTTCTGAAAAACAGGCCTTATTTTTCAAAACTAAACAGACCCTAACTGTTCTTATTTTAAGAAAATTGAAGGTCTGCGTTTTAAGCTGAAAATGCTGAAATTTTATGTGTATAGGGTGTCTTAGTTTCTAGAAATCCAGATTTTTTCCTAGCTCTTTTTGAAGCATCTCCTGGTTTCAACTCAAGTATTTTTGCTGCTCAAAACTTGGTTAAGAGTGGTGCAAGAAGAAAGATAGAAAATGAGGTTGATACTCTTATGAAAAAATTTTCTTGGCTCCTTTGATAATTTGAATGAGAAGACTTTGCAGATGGATACTATAAGAGAGAGATAGATGGAGGGAGGTCAAAGGTGGGAATGTTGACTCACTAATTGGTTTGTTCAGTGCTACAGATAGAGATATTTTTGAAAATTTCACAGTTCAAGAAGAGATTCTAACGATTGATAGGTGGAAGACTTCAGTTCAAGACTCTGAGATGCTGCTTTTCAATCTGCAAACAGGGTTGCTTATGCTCTCAGTAAGGCTTCTGGTGAATTGACAAAGTCCCACGGGATGTATTAGATTCTGATCTTTTCTTTTCTAGTGATGCTTCTACCTAAAAGGAATGAACAAAAATCGCTTGACCCTTACTTTGAAAGTGAGACATAATCAAGACAACCATCTTCGTCCAGATCTCTTAACTAATATGCATGCATTTAATCCAACTAATACGATGCATTTATCAATCCAAAAATGAATTGACATTAGAACAAAAGTATTCGTCATTAAGAAATCAAATGTAGAGAAAACAGGTTTCTAGTTCTTTAAAAGCTGTATGCATACGCAGACATATAAATGATTTAAATCAAGTGTCATTCCATTCCAATGCCATGATAAATGATAAGAGGCAAAGCTACTCATGTGCCTTACTTAAATACACACAAAATTTCCCTATCAGTATCATGAGCACAAATGTGGGAGAAACAATTCCATATAACATAATGTGCACCGCCATGCACAGAAGAACATAAAAATAGAAGAGAAGTTAACAGGGATTGTTACACATCTTAAGGAAATTAAAACATCTGTTAAGCTTTATGGTTGCGAAAGAGTAAACTTTTAAGATAAAACAAATTCCAAAAAGAGATGATAGCCCTATGGGAATAATTGATAAAGCTGATTATTGTCATCATCGTAATTTACAGAAATGCTGAAAAAACATGAATCCTTCACAAAGACAAGAAATTCTCAATTTATACATATTGCATATACACTTAATTTCAGAGAATAAATGAGAGAGGGAATTACAACAGAATGACAAAACAAAAAATGCCAGGTAGAAGGAAAAAGATTTGATGAATAGACAACCTTTTCCACAAATGGTAACTCCGATCATTTGTTGAACTGCTCCACATCCCCATGCAAAATGAAACAGATCCTAAAGCAGGGAAATTCCAGTTGAGGACTAATCAACAGCAAGCATAATGGTCTGAAACACAAATGAGGTGTCTTCAAGTTGTCAAAAATCTGCAGAAAGAATGAACAAATAAAATCAAGATACAAAACTGCCCGCAGATTCTTAAGACCCTTTCACTGCTTGCACCTTCCTTCTCAACATATAATCTGCAGAGTCATGGCTGCAAATTCTAACATGTATCATTTTCACCACATGGTTTCAATCAGAGTTGGAATCATAGAAGTCGCTCGGGCATGGGGTCATCACTTCAGACTCAAGCATCTGAACAACCCTGTGCATGGTGGGTCGATCCTCTGGGCTTGAAGACACACATTGGATGGCAACTGAAAGCAGGGCATCAAGGTTTGCTGTCTGCACTCCCTCACAGTTTGGATCAACAATATCTCGCTGCCTATTCTCTGTAACCAAAAAGTTCAACTGCAGAAAACAACAAATAGATGGATTACAAAGAGCAGTCTGTACTTAAGACACAAGGGTGTCTGCATTTTAGGTGAATGTTGGTTGTTGACATAACATCTCATTCTCATGATAGCAAATATGAGATTGGCATTTCCACATCTTTTTTTCCCCTTCCTTGAGAGGCCTTACACTTAAGCTAACATCTTCTAATTGTAGCAATTTTGCATTATTAGATTATAACTTACCAACATGAAGATCCAATAATTCAGAATCAACATTTAACCAAATTTGTGATTAATGCCAAAAGTTTGGTAGTTTAAAGTTGGCTATTTATCAAACTTTATGGATCTATGAATGAGCAATTGACAAAACATAAACGGGATATACATGAGCCATGCACAAGCCTATTTGTGACCATAGTTAAGCTGAGACTTTGTCAACATAGTTCAGCTGAGTTCACCCATATTCATGATGTCCATTTATTAAATTAACCTAAACTTTCTGTTTGAACTTGTTTGTTTAACTTGAAAAATCATGACCAAGCTCAACCATGATTTATTCACCAAGATCACTAAATTTCTTGTAGCTCAAAAATCAAGCATCTCAAGACTAAAAAAATACGTCAACTGTTTTGGCTGTTATCTGAGATACTTCCACAAGATTGAATCCACTGTCAACATTTAATCTGCATTCTATTACTATACATTACACATGAACTCTTAGCAGCCTTTTAAGTTTGAACTATCCTTTGTGAATTCATAAAGAGAGCAAATACATCATAAAAAAGATGAACCAAGTAACCAACCATGCAAAGACCATGTTGAATCAGCCAGCAAACCAAAGTTGGAATCTGTTAGTAAAATGTCATTTTTAATTGCCATAATTATATAGAATCCAAATTCAATATCTCTGCTGACTACACTAAAGATGCAGAAGAAAAAAATTTGTCCAACTAGAACCAGAAATTTAACATATCCAAGGAAGAAATATACCCAACCAACAATGTTCAGGCCCTTCTCAATGAATGCTGCATCTGTGGGTCGCTTTCCACTTAATACTTCAAGCACCAGGACACCAAAGCTGTAAACATCACTCTTTTCAGTTGCTCTACCACTCTGCATGTACTCTGGCAATGGAGTGGAACAGATTCAGAATGCAATATTTGGATATTTGTGCAAAATTCAAATATGGTAAGCATTGGCCAACACAAGATCCATCAGACCTTTTCTTATTCAGTTAGGTTATATGCAGAAAAGCTTATCAGCCATTTTGGTTATTTTTCATCTCATACTAAACCTTTTAACGAGTGTAATAAATCTAATCAATTATTAAGATCAGGCAATGAACTATATTTGAATAGAACTAAATCTTCTCAAACTATCAAAACCCATAAAGCATAGTTGTTAAAGGTGCACAAGGCACAAGCCTTTAAGCCTCAGCCCCAAAAAGGTAGGCGACGTCACTAAGCCACAATCTTAGAGGGCCTTGACCTCCAATGAGGCACAAAAAAGGCACGCCGACACCTTTGTGACATAGTACTGTTGTGTATTTCTTTTTGTTTTCAAAGTCAATCAACGAGGCGCAAAAAAGGCACGCCTATGCCTTTGTGACATTACTGTTGTGTATTTTTTTTCTTTTTTTTCTTTTCTCCCACCTCATTTTCTGTACTTTTCTTTTTCTATCTACTCTTGAAAGACAGTTTTGCCTTTTTACAGTTGCTGCATTCTTATTATTTGTTACCAAAATATTGCTATTTTGCCTTTTTCTAGTTTAAGTATTTTATTACATAAACTTATTTTGTTACACCAGCTTAGTCCAGTTGTTTTGTTCCTTACTTTTATTTTTTTTTTTATTTTTTTTTTTTTTGCACTTGATGTCACAAAGGCGCCTTGTACCTAGGCCCCATGGCCCCTTAGCACCTTGATGCGCCATAATAACTATGCCATAAAAGATGCATAAATGATATAAAACCACTTGACTTGACCAATACAATTGCAAAGATTCCTTTAAGATCTTCCTTATTTTTAACCTGTTTTCCCTTTAGTCTTTTTACCTCAGAAAAAATTAAATACCCTTTGGAAACAAATTACAAAGCCAAAGGTACAAACAATCATTGTCAAAATCAATTTAGAAAGGAATTTGACTCTGGGCACAAGTGTGAGTCTAACATATGCCAATGTCAAACAGTTTGGGTAATGTCAAAAGCATCTTCGTTGAAATTTCAAGACTATAAACCTTACTTACCAGGAGCTAGATAACCAAATGTTCCTGCAACAATAGTTGTAATGTGTGATTCTTCATCCTCTAACAATTTGGCAAGTCCAAAGTCTGATACACGAGCCTCCAAATTGCCATCAAGCAGAATGTTGCTCGACTTTATGTCTCGATGTATGATCCTTGGGGAACAATCATGATGCAAGTAGGCCAGTCCTTTTGCTGCTCCCATAATAATATTCAGACGTGCATCCCAGTCCAGTTGCTCAGATCTTTCTGCAAAAGCATCATAAAGATCATTATTTTCCTCATTTCATTCCTCATGCAACAAACATATCAAAAGCATATGATCCATAATCGAACTTTAAGGGGATAAGGCCAAAATTGAAAAAAAAAAAATCTTACAGCCAATACTTAATCTAAGAAACTACTTCAAACCTAACCCACACCTATGCTCCATCAGCCAATGCCTGGAAAAATGTGCCCGGCAGTTTCTGATAACACTTCTACCTTTCCTTCTCTTTTTCAATCAGTATAGATTGAGATCTTGACCACATTAAGCATCACAAGATACAGTAACTCAAACCATCTGAAGATAACAGTAGCCACAGTAAGAACCACAGTAGCAGCAACAGAGCTGGGTTCATAGATTTCAATCTAATGACACCATCAAATAGGATTACATCACCAGGCCAAACAAATCACTGAAAATGCTAGATGCCATAGACAATTGGTGCTTTAATTAATGCATAGGTAGGCTGCACTGATCCTTTATTTCAGACATCCACAAATTCAAAAGCGAGAGACTGCATGAATTATCATGCATTTGACAAGGACCAAAGGCGAAAAAGTGCCCAAGAATTTCAATGAAAGCATTCCTTTTTCTTCTTATATATGGTTGGTACGAAGCGTATTCAGGTCTTAGCACTTCATTGTCCTTTCAGGACGTTAGCAACTGAATATTCCCTTCATGGGCAATCTTAAGGGCGCATCCCCTACATCAGTCTGGTGCATTCAAAGAAATTTTATTTTCTCTAGGTATTGGTCCCAAGGATCGAACTCAGGTAATTAAGGATAGGAGCAAACTCCCTCAACCACTTGAACTAACCCTTAGGGTTAAATTGAGAAAAAGTATACACTGCTGTATGCATGTAGCAAGATGAGATGTGAAATTACTTTACCAATTGTCATAATAATAATCATAATCAGTTCAACAGATTTCGTCAGAAACTTAAGGAGTATACTGTCTAAACTTATAAGCATCGAAAAAATGCATGCATGCAATTCACTAATTTAAATATATAAATATGAGAAGACTAATGTAATGGTGCACATCTTACCATGGAGTGCCTCATCAAGACTACCACCAGGAAGGAAATCATAAATTAACAATTTTGATGTAGTAGAATTGCAATAGCCTCGCAAGTTAACCAAGTACCGATGTTTTATACTTCCAAGAATTTCAAGCTCCCTCTCAAAGAAGCGATCAAAGCCCTCATTCATTTTCACAATTCGTTTCAAAGCAAATACACTGCCGTCATCCATTGCAAGCTTATACACTGTGCCAAAGCCTCCACAGCCTATAATGTGTTCTTCATTTAAGGTCTCTAACTTTTTAATGATGTCTTTTGATGAGTATGGCAAATCCCCATGAAACATTACAATTGAAGCACCTGAGAAAACAATACAATAGAAATTTAAGTATAGAATTTCAGAAACTTACAATGCACTTCTGTACCAACAAAATAAAATAGATTGGCAAATTATTTCCAGAAGTAGTTAAAAATAGAACCTCCGCTGACATCCATTGCAATACTGCTACTTTCATTTTTACCAAATTTCTTGTAAAGAAAGCATCCCCAGAAACACATAAGTGCCACAAGAAGTAGTGCACCAACCGTTGCTGAAGCACTAATAAGCAGTCGACCTGAGTATTTTTTCTTCCCACCTTGATTTTGGGCTAAAAATGGTAAAATTTTAATTATCATTAGACACAAGAATATTAATACTGAAGAGACTATTATCATGTACAATATTGTCTTAGTCAGAATTCCGAAGTACAAATTGCGACTCTTCAGCAACTTTAAGAACTTCCTAGGTTCATACAACAACCACAATTGCATATGCTTGAAAACTCACCTGATGTAGAAGATCCTGAATTGGTTGAAGGTCCTCCATTTTCATCTTTGCAGGTCATATTGATCTGGCTCCCGCACAAACCACGATTCCCAACGAAACTGAAAGATAAATGCTTTGACTTATTAGTACAAATTCTTCTTAGGCTTTGGGGTGTAGAATTTTAATTTCACCACACTTATAATATGCTACCACAGCTATTATATCTCAACACATGCCTAAATTGACAAATCACCACCAAGAAAACCAAAACATATTAAATATAACAGGCTGGACTTACGAGCTTTCAGTGAAGTTGCTAAGGATGCCATCAGATGGAATTGGTCCCACAAGGAAATTGTTTGATACATTGCTTCAAGGAGTCAAAAGTGTTGTGACAATAAACATTATATTCGATGTAAATAATCTCAGCTTGATTCAAAAAATAAAATGTAAACAATCTCAGATGCAAGTTTAGTAGAAGCCTACATTTGAAAGATAAACTAAAAGATACTTACAAAGTAATGAGTTTATTTAACTTTCCCAGCGATGAAGGGATAGACCCACTAAGAGAATTGCTTGAGATATCCCTGTAGAATAGGAGAACAGAATGCTTTATCAGTTTACCTTTTGCCAGCATATCAACAAATTTTTTAAATCTGGAAACAGTTCAAACACAATTATCATATACAGTTTGTCCCTCACTTGGGACTATTATTATAGCCATGTCCTTTAGAGTTCTTTGATCTTTCAGGGTTTACAAATAAACCAACGTAAGCAGAATCCTAATTTTACTTCTATATTTCTTCCTTGCCATTAGTATTCTTGTGCCAGTGTGTGGCCGGAATTTTTTCATTTCAAGAAATTTGGTGTTGTTAACGATGAAGCTAGATTTCCATGCTTAACTTTGTACTAGGATGTAATCACCATTTGAATTGTCCTGACAAGTAATAATTGTTTTCTAGACTGAATACATGTAAAAGACTGCTGTGAAACCACCCTATTCCACAATTCTGTGCAAGGATCTTGGACACAGCCAAGCATAAGAAATGCAGTTCATATTAATGGCCCTTGGACATATGGTGTTCACCCAAATACATTGGGATATTAACAGGGTTCCAGTAAGACTAAACAAGAACATATGGCATAGAGTAGTGATGTCATTCAGTAGGTCCCAAAGGCAATTAACACCAAGCTCAACCTGCGGAGTAGTTTCTCTAAGGATAAAGCAGGAGTCTAACTAAATAACATGAATCCATCTCTGTTTTCTGTATTTGAAGGAGAATTAACTATAACAAGAAATTTGAATTATTTCACTCATGTAGTCTACTATTCTAGAATAGAAAATTGGAAACCACAAACACTCAATAGAGTATACAATATGGATTCATTATGTGAAAGCAACTCACAAATATTGAAGCTCGGATAAGTTTCCCAGTTCACTTGGAATTAGTCCACTTAAATAGTTACCCTGCAAATATCTGTTAAAGCAAACAGATTCAGAATCTACTTGGTACAGTAATCAATGAACAAAAAAGGGAAAACAACAGCAACTTCATTTAGATTTCCAATATTCCTGACCTGAATTATAAACTTTGGAAGTTATTGAAAACTGAGTTTTGCAGTGCTACAGACAACAAAATCAGGGGTATGCTTGGAATATGAGTATTTAATGTGAAGGGAATTTCCAATTGAATATTAATTTTTAGTGTTTATTTATAGAATTTCTTTAGTTGCGTAAATTCCTTGAAAGAAGACCAATCCATCAATGTTAATGAAAATCTGTTTTACTGTTAAATTTAAATCCCTGCTTAAAACGTGTAAACAAGAATACTCTCAGATCTGGTTAAACAAAAATTTCCCCGTTTTCATATGTCTAAATCCTTGACCACAGGATTTAATTAAGAACTCAAACACAAATGCTAGGATTTCAAATGTTCTAGCCAAACATAATGCATGGATTTTGAAATAGAAGACACTTCCTTTATGTAATTTGGTCCTTGCATGCAATAATCTTTTTGCTTTGGCACATCTAGTTAACAGCCAGTAATTTGAGGACAGCACAAAACGAGAAGCCAACCTCTAGGTCTCTATGGTTAGATGAAAGTACATAGAGTAACAAGAAAACCTTATTCAGAATAAACAATTGTTATGAAACCTTTTTTTCAAGGAAAAAAAAAGTCCATCTAACAAAATATGACTTCAAAATAGCCCACGTCAAGATTAGTTTTCAAAATGGAAAGAAAGACACTCTCAATAATTAGATGAAAAATAAAAGCTAAAAGAAGGAAATAAACATTGTAAAAAAAAAAGCAAAGAAAAAAATACATAGTTTCATGCGATCTTTCCTAATGCTTCATTTGGATGGGGTTTAAGGAAGGTTAAGGAGGGGAAGGTAAGGGAGGGGTAAGATGTGATCCATGTTTGGGAACAAAATTTTTAAGGAGGGTAAGGGTACGGAGGGGTAAACCTTAACCCTCCCTCACATTCAAATTTCACTTTTTCTTACACCCCAAATTGGGGTGTAAGGAGGGGGAAGGAAGTATTATAGTTATAAGAATAGTATTTTGACTTTCTTGTCCTTTTAAAATTTTCTCATTTTCTCACTGATACAGGCTATTTATGTAATTTTCTTATTTACCTTCCCCTCCTTAAATGAACCTCTTCCCAAACAAGATTAAAAGATTTCCTTACCCATCATTTCCCTTACCCTTACTTACCTTTACTTACCCTTGTTAAATGAACCTTCAACTCACCCCATCCAAACATAGTGTAAAAATGGAAAAGAACTACATAATTACACAAATTATATATTTAGTATAAAATACAGTAATTGATATGAAAGTTCATAAGTTACCTATGCAAAAATTTCAAGCCAAAGTTAGAAAGTACACAAAAGGAAATTAATTTTACAGTTTATGGACTAATTAACTCCAAGAATAATTTTAGGTCCCATATTTTATGTTCTTTTGTGATTCTTATTCTCTACTTTTGTCATTCATTTTTTTGTTTCTTCTGTAAGTGATATTTCTGGGATTTTATAAAAAATAAATAAATCTCTCTCTAGTTAACATAAATGGAGATAAATCAGAGTGCTAAAACCAAGCCTAAGGTAACTTCATAATGCAGTCTCTATGAAATCCATCAACTTTCAGAACCATTTATCAAAACTAATGTACAAGTGTAACCAAGTCTAAATGCAAAAGTACAATGTTATTCTGATATCAACAAATGATAATGGAACTGTGAATAAAGAAATTTTCTCTATAATAAACTAAAACCCTAACTGGAATAAGAATGGCGCATGTGCATAAAAATACAAAGCAATGTCTACAAGATAGGATGGTGTTTCCAAAAATGTAAATCCATTTTTAATAATGTTCACTGTGACCAACATACCAAATCAATAATTCTCAAGGAAGACCTTAGTCCCTCAAACAAAAATCAAGCAGCCTAAGCTGCTTACCTCTTGCATACCAAAAAACTAAAAGGAATGAAAGAAAAGCACAAACAGATAGCTGCTGCTGATGTGTTCTGCTGTAACTTCCAGATACAAAAGTCCATAGGAAAAAATTCATCAAAGATACTTACACTCCCTGCAACTCTGTGCAATTTCCCAAATCTGAAGGGATTGTTCCGTAAAAATTGTTGTTGTACAGAGCCCTACAAGAAGTCACACATTTCAAAACATATCAGAAAGCACAACATAACTTACTGGTCAGCTAATGTGCAACAGACTTGAAGAAATATGAGAAATCTTAAACACGCGTACAAAATTCTCAAATGCTGTAGCTTCCCAATGTCAGGCGATAAAGATCCACTCAATTTATGATTCTTCAGACTCCTGAAATATGTACAATTAAAAACAATGAATACAATGCCCAATTTAGCTTTTTTTTTTTTAACAAAAAAAAGACAAGCAGAAAATATACTTGTTTCTGCATTTTTCAAGGCATCTATCATATTGCAAAATGACACACTTCAAGTGCTATGACTGAAGACACATGCTTGCATGTGTGTACGTGTACATAGCCCACAATAGAATTATTATCAAATTGCTTAAGGTCATTTAAAGATGTCAATAATTGACAATTTTAACAATTCTGATATCAACTTGAAAGTTTAGTAGGTAATATTAAACTGAAAATCCGTAATCTAATGTGATAAATGGTTCTTTCATTTTTTATGCTATTGTAACTAAGCAAATCACAATTTTAGTTCTTAAATATATTGATTGTGAGAATGCCAAGGTGGCTTATGTATAATGGATGTAACAGGCACTAACCTGGTCTTATTTCATGCAATTGAAAAAAACAATGTGGCTTTCTAGAATTCTTAATAGACCTAGAAATGAATATCAGTATCATCTACGATCCTAAGCATTGTCAAGGTCAGGGCAAGTTATGGCGGCACTTAACCCTCAGATTATAGCATTTTCAGTGAAAAAAAGTACTGCACATGCCTGCTATAATTAATGCATCAAAAAGAATAATGAAATATTCTTTAGGTGTCATAAAGTTAGAGCCTATTTAAGACAAAACCACTTTAAAGAAAGCTGAAACAATTGCCGGTAATCCACTACCAAGATCTATGAGATTCATAGAACTAGGTAAATTACTGCAAATAAAGCAGAAAATAACATATCAGACTTGTATCACAAATGATGAAAATAATCTCCAAAGCCATTAAAAGGTACTAATAAGTGAAGTTATAGTTTGCCAATTATTTACACATGCCTCTAGGACATAGTATGTTCAACAAGAAGGCAAAGCTCAAATCCATGAAAAAATTAATTGTCCATATCTAATAGCAACACATTGATGAGAATACATCTTGTATTCATTAAAAGCAGTTATACCAAGGAAATGAATTATGTAGAGAAAACTCACAGAAATATTACTCTCTTCGTTTTCTGATCACATGTAACACCTCTCCAATTACATGGGTCAGGGTCCTCTGGTCGCCAAAGAGGAAGGATCCCATCTGAACTAACAATTGCATTCCTAAAGCTTAGAAGTGCCTCACCTACAAAATAAACAAAAGGAATTTCACATGCTATTTTTATCACAAGCAAACTAGAAAATGCGCACTGCACTTATAAGCATCGTGCATTATGATAATTCACGATGTCTAAAATGTATTTCTTACAAAAATAATATGATAGGCAGATGGTGATATTTGATATTAGAAAAAGAATAACTACTACATCTCACCTAGAAATGCTTTCAATGGCTGAACTATAGGGTGCTAGCAATCATGACATAATAAAGAAATTTCATAGATGAAACATTCAATGTAGTTGAAAGAGCATCCCAGAATAGTTCTCTCAAAAATGATATTAAAATCCAAACTCGCAAAGAAATTTTTCATGCAGGACGCTCTGAAAATGTAATGGACTAAAAACTACGACAAATGCATGGTTTTGCACTTAAATCTTACACTTAGGCACATATATTTCATTGGCTGATTGGTAGCTTCACCATCTTGTAATAGCTTACCAATGACTTGAAATTAAGGGCAGAGGTGAAAAAATTTAACAAACACATACCATCAGAATTAATAGCCCAACTTTTGTTTAGAAAGATATAGAGCAGAAGTAGGATGTGAAAAAGCGAAATTCCTTGACGTCTCCTCAGACAGATGGCCATAATGGCACTGGTAAAGCACAATATAGCTACTGCAAATCATCTGATAGACCAAGGCCCAAAATGCTTATGTTGTAACATGTAGCTATCTGGTTGATGATACCACACAGCAGCGACAAAGAAAGAGAGAGGTTCCCTGATAAAAAAGATAAAAAGAGTCATGATAATAATATCAGAACGAAGAAAGCACAAGATCACAACAGGGAAAAGGCTCCCGTGTTAGTAAATTTTGAAGTTGCCATTGTCAACATATATATCGAGTATAATAACAGAACAATATGTAGCTGGAAATGTTCAAAGGAAGATGGTGCAAGTGATAGTTATAATCCAGTTAGTTTATGAGAGATGCTAAATTCAATATGGGCTTCAGATTACATCTACTATCAGTTTCAATGCTTTCACCACTTCAATTCGACATATGGAAAACAGAAAATCTTGAAGATGAGTAAGCACACATTCAAGAGAATTCAAGAATGCAACTAAAAAGAAATGCAGAAGACAAACAAACATGAGAAACCACCCCCAACTCGCAGTCATCAAGCTGTACAGACATGAAAGACAAGGCACTAAAATTCACCATAAGCATAGCAAATTAGAACAAGAACAACAACGAAAACAACATATAGTAAAGAGGGTTTACCGAAATCACAAAAGGCAGACACGAAAATTAGAGCAGAGTGAACGTAATGAGAATGAAGCGTTGGCACTGAAATCAAATGTTATCCATTCCAGCTGAAACAACATAGAAGAAAGTGCCAAATGGTCAGTTGATGCTAATAAATGCAAAAAAAATTAAAAAATAAATTAAGAGTAGAAATGTACGTGGAGTGAGTGAATTAAGCCTACACAACACTTGAAATGGAAACCCTAAATCAGTAACCGACACAGAGAGAGAGAGAGAGAGCTTTAGATTCGATCTGAGAGTGTGAAGAAGAAAGGAAGAAAGAAGAGAAGGGATGAAAATGGAAATGGAGGAGTGAGCTGTAAAGTGATATAATCAATCACAACCAAACAAAACCCAGAATTTAAACGAATTTTATTTTATTTTATTTTATTTTATTTGTTCGTTGAGAAAGAGTGTCTGTGTGTGTGTGTGAGTTAGTCAAGTGAGTGTGTGGGTGGAAAAACAAAAACCAAAAAGAATTAAGAAAGGGACATTGATTGATTATTCATTCACCTCAGCCAATCAAATTAAAACTATCTTCACGCCTTCCACACGTGCCAACCGACGCTTCTCCTCCATTCCATTCTTCCACTACTCTCTTTCTAAGTGTTTTCTTAGTCATGCTACTTGCAGAATATAAAAATTGATAAATATATAAAAAAAATAATTGGAAAATTTAATTATGATGAAAATCCAACATTATATACATTAATTTATTTAATTTTCCATTTGGTTAATGTACATGTATTGATTTATAGGTTGAATGCATAGTTTCACTCCTGAAATTTACACAATTAATATGTGACATTCTTCAACTTTTATTATTTTCTATTCAATTTTTAAATTTTTTTCATGTTTTAATTTGTACTATTTTATTTTATTTAACTTATACAATATCAAAACTGATAAAAATTTAATTCCAAATGATTTTAAACATATAAAATAAAAAATTTTAGCTTCAAAATAATATAAATTAAATTAAAAATTAATATTAAAAAGTTAGAAAATTTTTTATTTTTAATGATATTCTTTCTTACATTAAACATTATTTTAGTTTATATAAGTTTTCTTATATCTATATTAACATTGATTTATAAAATACTTCAATTTTATATATTATAGGGGTTAGATAGGTTCAAAATAAAAGTTTAAACGTTGAATAAAATATAATAAAAGTTGAGAAGTATTAGAGATTAATTGAATAAAATTCAAGGATAAAACTATGCATTTGGCCTTAATTTGTACATTTAAAAATCCAACATTTAAAACTCAATTATAATGAAATTACTATTTTTTTCCATGAAAGAGATTAATTCCATATATGGGGATAAGAAGGGAAAATAGTGTTGTCAAAGAGTGTTCTCTTTAACTCCCCAATTGGAAGCTAGGGTTTGAGTGGATCTTTCAGTACAAAATCGAGTTTGTTTTAGTACTTCCACTCTACTTCTATTTCTTTTCATGTCAAGGATGAGTGTTCTTACATAGAGTGTGCAAGGCATCGACAACAAAACAACATCAAGATACTTAAGGGATCTTACGAGGAAATACAGACCAGATCTAGTCTTCCTAATAGAGACGAAGATAAATAAGCACAAAATGAAAGAGCTTAGAAAACAAAACCATTTCAGTGGAGCAGGAGGGCTAGCAATATGGTGGAAAGAGGACTGGAACATTCAGATCAAAATAAAATCATAAAAATTTCATCGATGTAAGCATCTTTGGGAACGAGATCTAGCACTTCATGAGCTTCTCAAAGCATTGGAAAAACAGGATCGTCAAAGCGTAATGGTTGAGTTACAAGAGGCTATTGCAAGGAGAAAGGTTTATGGCTAATTGCAGGTGATTTCAACTTGTATAATGACCTAAATGACAAGTAGGGGGAGGCAAAATTCAATTGGTCCTTAGGTTCATATTCATGATTGAACACAACCTTATAACTATAAAGGTAGCAGGTTCACTTGGTATAATAGGCAAACAGGGGATGCAAAAATAATGGCAAGACTAGATCGAGCTTTAGTTACGCTTGAATAGCGAGCCCTGTATGAGAATGCTCATGTGCTACATGAAAGTTTCAGTGCCTGGGACCATAGACCACTAGTAATTCGCTTTAATTGGTGTCATTGAAATATAGGAAGAACCTTCAAATTCGAGTTAAAGTGGAATAAGGAATAGAGCTACAAAGAAGTAGTTCGGTAGGTTTAGGAGATAGATAAAATTGGAGATTCAAGAATGATATAGGGCAAAAACTCAGTGAATGCTCAATAGCTTTAAGTGAATAAAGCAAAACCCGTTATAGTAACTCAAAAAGGAAAATTGAAGAGGCAAAAAGCAGAATCAATGCCCTGTAAGAGGGAGAATACATAGAGTCAGTTAAAGAGGAAATCAGTACTTTGAAAAAATAACTACATGAATCTGGAATAAGGAAGAACTATATTGGGCATAACTATCAAGGATAGACTGGCTTAGATAAGGGGACAAAAATACCAAATTCTTCTATATTATAACTATTCAAAGGAGAGCAAATAATAAAATAGTGAGACTATACAATCAATATAGCAAGTGGCAAACAAGTCAAGCCAGCATCAAAAAAGAAATTTATGATTTCTTTAGGAAGTTATACATCTTCAAAAAAATATAGTAGAGCAAAAAGTAATGGAAGCCATCCCTTGTTTAATTATCGAGCCGATGAATAAGGATCAGTTTGGCCCAATAACTAAAAATGAAGTAAGAGATGCAGTTTTACAAATGGGGAGATTGAAAGCCCCCGGGTCCGAATGGCTTCTGAGGTGTGTTTTTCCATTCTTATTGGGAAATTGTAAAATATGAAGTAATTAATATGGTAAAGGAGTTTTTTTTTTTTTTGCCACATGCCGCCTAAACCGCAATTTGAATAGAACTCTTATATCCCTCATTCCAAAAGTGAAAAGTTTGGAAAAAATTGCTGACTTTAGACCTATCAATTGTTATAATCTCACCTACAAAATCATTGCCAAAATGATGACAAACCGACTAAGGAAGTGGTTAAATCAACTTATCACCCCCCAACAGACTACTTTTTATGTCAAGTAGATGCATAAAAGACAGTGTGATCATTACACATGAAGTTATTCATGGGAAAAAAGGTAGCAAAAACTTTAAAGAAAATATTATAGCAGTTAAATTGGATATGGAAAAGGCATATGACAGAATTAGAGCTTTGTTGAGCTAGTAATGCTTAGAATGGGATTCAACTAAAGATGGGTAAGTTTGATAATGAAATGTGTAATAATAGTAAGCTATGCATTGGTTATAAATAGAGAAAAATAAATTTATTTCAAGCCGAGTAGAGGGCTATGATGAGGGGATCCGCTCTCCCCTTATATTTTCATCATTATGGCTAATGTTTTATCGAGATTGATGGGTAAAAAAGTAATGAGAAGGTCATCAAAGGGTATAAAATCAATAGAAGATGTGAGGTGACTACCTATGTCCAGTTCACAGACAACACTATCCTATTTGGTAGAGTAGAAACAATGGAAGCTATCAACATGAAACTGACCCTTAACACTTACCGCAAAATATTAGGACAAAAAATAAATTTAAGCAAGTTAGGTACATTCTTTAGCTCCAAAACTCCTTTCAAAATAAGACGTGAGATATATGAGTTGTTGCAAATGGATGAATCGAATTCATTAGCAAGATATCTAGGGTGGGGTCCTTATAGATTGAGGAGGTTTAATAAGAAGTTGTGTGATTATCTAGTTAACAGAGTGATTCAAAGAATACAGGGGTGGAAGGCAAAATACTTATCTTTAGTAGGCATAGATGTCCTAGTGAAAGTTATCTTGCAAGTGATACCATTTTACATTATGATGCTATTTAAAGTCCCACAAACCATTACAAGAGAATAAAACAAATGATAAATATATTATAGTGGTCTTAAGACAATGAGAAAAGAAAGATCCACTGGGTAGCTTGGGAAAGATTAACAAAAAATAAGGAGGGTGGACTGGGTTCCAAAGAAATGGCTTATTTGAAAATAGTGTTACTTGCAAAATAATGTTGGAGACTAATGAATAACCCTCAGTTATAGAGTACTAAACTCTTGAAGAGCCTTTATTTCCCATACTCAACACTTCTAAAGGCAAAGAAAAGTAATAGGCCCTCATGGATTTAGGGCAGTCTACAACTTGGAAGAAAAATGCTAAAGGAGAGGTGTAGATGGAATGTAGCTTTTGGAAATCAAATCCGCATCTAGAATGATAAATGGATACCGGGGTTGGAAAATTTCAAAGTTAGCTCTATAGCTCCTCAAGGAAATTATTACCATCTTGTTCGAGACCTTATTGAACCACATCAACGAAGATGGAGCATGTATATTCTTAAGCAACTATTTCGCTAAACTAAAATGAAGGCCATTAAATAAATAACGATCATAGGGAACATGGGTAATGATAAATTGGTTTGGCACTATGATAAAAATGGGAAATATTTAGTTAAGTCAGGGTACAATAACCTAAAAAAATAAGGAAATAAGGAACCAAGGAACATCTACCCCATTTTCTTCGTCAGTTCCAAACATAAATGTATGGAATTCTATATGGAAAATGCAAGTCCCAGAAAAGATTAAGTTTTTCATTTGGCGGTGTATGAATGATTTTATAGTAACTAAAAGGAATCTGAAAATATAAGGGGATGTGAGATGGAAGTGTCCTATCAATTATGTAAAAGTTGTGATGAAATGCTAGGACACTTTATGTTCCTATGCCTCAAACAAAGCTCGTATGGTTTGGTTCCAATTTCAGTTACAGACCCTTAGAGTTGGGATTCCAATCCTTTGGTACTTGGTGGAAAAAAGCAGCTAAGATGTTTAAAAAAGATAGTGAAGACATGAGATTGGAACTTGTGACTAGCATTTGTTGGTAGCTATGGAAATTTAGGAACAAAGGCTCATTTGAAGGAGAAAAGGGAGATCCAAAAGAAATAGTTAAAAGAGCCTAAAAATAATGGATAAAATGGTTCTAGAGTTGAGGGACAATCAACATGTAGGCTACCAAAACAGAAGATGGACACTCCCAAGGGAGGGTAAAATAAAAATCAATTATGATGTAGCTTATGATAAAATTAAGAATGAGGCAACAATAGTCTTTATTTGCAGGAACTGGAGAGGGAAAATCATCTAACCAAAAGCAAGCAAAGTGAAATGCACATCTCCATTAGTTGCAGATGCAATAACAGTTAGGGAAGCCATCAAGTATGCAAAATACTGAAATTTGAGAAAGACTAATATTGAATCATATGCTTCACTATCGTTTAAGTAGTAGGATCTAAACTGGATAAGGTTCAATAGGAGATAAAGACTATTATAGAATACCTTTAGATAATCAAAAGAGAAATAAGAGAATAATCAATCACAATACAACACATACACAGAACTGCTAACCAAACAACTGACTGGCTATCAAAAAATGATTTTTTGCTTACAGAAGGCGAGAGGTGGAGTAATGTACCTAGACAACTTAGTCTTATTCTACAAACTGATATAATGTGCTATTCCACTCAAAGCTAATAAAAAATTACTTTTTGAACCAAAAAAAAATATTAATTCCATATAGAGTCTTCACAATTGTAGAGATGATCAAATAAAATATAAAATTACAATCATTTGTCTAATTCTTCATTTCTCATTTAAAAAGGAAAAAATAGTAATAAAAAATTTAATAGTTCAATATAGAATTTAAAAAACCTGAACAAAGAATTACTAACCCTTTGCATGATCACTGTGTTGATCAACACCAAAATAACCTTAATTTTACTTTAATAATAAATTTTTATTGTTAATATATGTGTTTAAGTGTGTACTTTAGTTAGGTTCAAAATCATGATCAAAATGCATTAATTTGAAGTGAAAATAAAGCCATTTAGGAATACAAAACTTTTCACAACCGCGAGGAGCATCATGAGTTAAAGGAAAACCAAATTCAAATTTTTTTAACAACTAAGTCCTCCTCATGATCCTTATCATAACCATGAGCAGTACCCTCACGATTATGAGGAGGTCAGTTAATCGTGATCGAGTGGAATTCAAGTGGCTTTTTGAGGTAGACCTTCTCACGATCATGAGCATGCTCATAACCCTTTTCTAGAACTTTTAACGACTAGTACATATAGGTAATGACTATATTTTTGTTCCTTATAATTATGAGCCTACTCCTTACAATTGTAAACATGCTAAATCTTACAAAGCCTAAAGAAGCATTTAATAGAGAGAAAGATGAGCGGAGTATGAATTTTAAGTCTCTAACAACTAGTTTTCAACATCCAATACTATAAATACTTATTGATTCAACAACTAAGAGGTTAATGGATATACATTTGAGTTATTGAGAATTTATTATAAAGAATCAAGCTTTGTAATTTTCAATTTTCCTTGTATATATAACTCTTGAGTGTTGACTGTGTGATTAATGGTAGGCTTCTTCTTCCACTCCTTTCTTGGGTACAAGATAATGGTAGTGAATATTTAATTCAATAGAGATTAAAGTGATAGCCTTATAAAACATTTGATTTTTAAGATTAGACTAGTGTTGAGCCCTTATGAAAAATATATACTGTAAAAGGTAATGAGTTAGCCTTAAAAACTCTTATAGGAAAGGTTTAAGTGTGCTCTTGAGAATAGTTTAAGTGTGAGCCATGAGAACACTTAAGAACAAGTTAAGTGTGAGCCTTACAATACTTGGTGAAGGTTAGTGTTAAGCCTAAAAAAACTCTTCGTAAAGGTTCAGTGTTGAATCTTGAAAAACACTTGTAACAATCTTGGTGAATAAGACTGGGTTTGAAAATCCTAACTTGGTGAGAAGTTAAGTGGGAGATTGAGGATTGGTTGAGAATTTGAACTACCTAAAATTGTTTGTGTTTTTTATATTCTTGTTCTTATTTTTATTCTTGCCTGTGATCCTATCATTTTCTTAATATTTTTAAAATTTTTCCTCTTAATTTCTAACATTTCTTTAATTCCAACAAAAGCCTTATTCACCTCCTCCTATGGCACTTTCAAGACTTTTTGAGAAGTGATTCTTTTAAAAATAAATTAACTTGCACTTATCCAATCAATATAAATATTAGAGGGAGTTCAACCATTTACGACACTTCACTTGCTTCAGCACTGTGATTAATGTTGCTCTCTCTAAAATTAATTGATCTTTTAGCAGTTTTACGTGCATCGCTGACCAAATATTTGTGCAATAGAGTTGAACTCGTAGAAGACAATTTCATTTTTTCTTCACTGCCTAGAATGGAAATCTCATCTTGTTTAGAAATATGTATAACCTTGAAAGAAAAGTTATAAGGATCCTTAATCTTGCTATTAATCACCATTTGAAATATCCATTTTATACCATAAATTATGTCCACCAATGGCGACACTAAATATCTATCTTTATAGTTGTAAGCCAAAGTGCTTGCTGGTAGACCAATTAAATCAGCTGTAAGATTTCCAAATATGAGGAAAAATCAGAGCTAGTGTTGTCTTCAATAATTGCATTTAATTTATTTTTATTAAACATAAAACCATTATTATTGTTAATAATTGTATTTAATCTATACATATTAACATCATAAGAAAAACAATTTTTGAAAATTGAAAATAAAAATGTATAAATATTGTATCAACATTACCCATTAATTAGAAGATTTCAAAGAACTCCATTGTTACACTATGTCTGATCATTGTAATTTTGAACACTACTTTTACATTGAGGACACACGTTATACCATAAGTCATTTATTGTATTAATATTTTTGACAGTTGCTTTTCATGTGAACTTTACATCTTAGTATTATTTTTCACAAATGAATACAACATTTAATATGAAAAACTATTGTTTCTTTCTAAAAGAGAAAAATAAAATTTAACTACCTTATCATTGTGGATATTAAGTGATAAGAGCTCAGCGATTGTTCTCCTATTGGTTTCCCTCTCTGCTTTAATATTTTGTGATTTTTAAAATTCGATTTCAATCCTTGAAATTCTTTGAAAAGATTGCTCTAGCCAACATCAACATAAATTTAATAATCAAAATAAAGTTTTTTTGTCTTCTAGTTAAAAATTAGGTATAAAAAAAAGGTATAATTGAATCTTACCTTTCTTGAGATTCAAATAAACTTTTTATAATTATGTGTAATTTGCATTAGTTTTTAAGTTGTTCTTGATAGGTTTTTAGGTTATTTGATAATTAGAAATATGGTTATTTTCATTAAAAAAAAGGGCTTTGATATTTAATATTCTTGTTTTGTAGGCAAGAAGTACGTGGAGGTTACAAAGGAGGACGTTAAAGCACAGCTTGGGATGGAAATTCTGTTGCAGTCATAATTTTAACCTACGATCGTAAGTTTATTACAAGAAAATTAGTCTAATGCATACATAGGTTTTGTACGAGAAGTTTGCCTTTTTCTTCTGTTACGAATGCTTTGGGCTTGCGATTGTAAGTTGCTCAAATCTGTAAATTAATTTCTTTAAAGAAGCATGTTTCAAAGAGACTCTAAGGGCAATTTATAAAGACTATATAAGGCGAGTTTAGGATACTTTGGGTTGGGGGGGGGGGGGGAATAATATATCGTGCAAGCATAAGAAACCCAAGAAGCTAGCAAGAGTAAGAATTTGAAGATCTAAGCGAGAGGATCAACATTTACCATATTAGTTTATTCTATTCTTCATCTTTTCTCTTATAATTGACTTGTGGGTTTAACTTGTGATTTTATTGGATTTTATTTCATGATGTTAGGCTAAATATTTCTTTGCTAAGGATTGATAACTAGGACATGATTTAGATTTTCTATTTAATGGATTTATTAATTCACGACATATTTTTTTCATTGCTCTTAATGTGTGTTAATGATTGATCACCATTAACATAATCTTAATTAGGGTTATAGATTGGGAAATCATAACTTTAAATGACCTATGAACATAAATTCAATTCACTTATTAATAGAGATATAATAAGAGAATGAATTCCAATTAAGTAGATTTTAATGATTTATGATTTGAAGTTTAGGGAATGATTTGCAAGAATTAAAGTCTTGTGGCCTTAGCTGGAATTGTGAATTAAATTGATTAACTCTATAGAAAGGTTAATTAATAAATCAGGGACATTCAGGATATGCACGATTAATAAATTTATTAATTATAATTATTTAAGGATTGTTAAGAGATTTAATTCATGACAAGTTCAATCATTAGTAGTTGCATTTTAATTTTAAAGGTGTTTTTATTTATTATTGTTTTCTTTTGTGTTAAATATTAGGGTCTGCTTGATTAGGCCTTATAGATTGGAGTTGCCACCCGACCTGTATCGGGAATAAGTGAATTAAAAATCCACTTCCATAACCAGAGTATCCGGGTTCGGGGGGTAGGAGTTACTTATCCTGTTTTTTATTATACACCATGTTCATTTATTCACTACTTCACCCTAGTTTCGATTTTATTACCACACTCAAGCATTAGTCAGTTTAAATTATAAATAAAGAGTGGGATAATTAGATTGACGAGCATCCATCACAAGATAAATAAAAAAGCATCCATCGATCAAGCAAATAACCATGTAAGCAAGTAAGTATGTAGTAAGTAGCACACAAGCTTGCAGGAGATAATCAAAATAATCAAGCAAATAAGTAAAATAAAAATGGGGAAAGGAACTAAGGATTACACCAAGAAAAAGGCCTATTCTTATAAATACATCCAAAATAGAAAATAAACAGGGAAATTGGGATTAAAGATTACATTGCCTTAGAAAAGCCTATTATATTAATTACATAAAAATGGAAAAAAGAAATAAATCCTATTCTAATAAACCTGCAAAATAAAGGTTAGTTTCCATATACATGCAAGCATACATCACATATAGGACAATTTAATATATCCCATTCATCCACAATTGGAATAATAAATGAAGGATAATTAAACATATAAGCAAACAAGGATGCTAATGTATGCATGACGCAAGATTTTGGAATTTGAGTGCTTTAATGTGAAGTCATCACTTTTATTGTAAAAGTAGGATTCTCATGAAGAGATAAATATAGAGAAATTAAAATGGGAAATGTGCAAATAAATAATAAAAGTGATAAAAATATTATTCTCACTATAAAAGTATCAACTTTATGATGAAAAATAATAAATTCATCAAGAAAAGCAATAAAATAAATAAAAATGCAATTAATATAATTAAAAATAGTAAAGTGTAGAATTAAAAGTAAACCAAGTGGTAAGGACACCATTTCCACCATAAAAAATATCTACTTTATGATAAAATGACAACTTTACCCTTAAAAAGATATTAAGGCATTAAACTCTAAAAATGCAACAAAAATAATAAAAATATGGAAATATTAATACAAATAAATAAAAATACAGAACTAAAGATATTAAAATGATATTTTTACCATAAAAATGTAAACTTTATGATAAAAATACCAAATTTACCACAAAAGGCATAAATACAATAAAAATTGGAAAAAATGTAATAAAAATAATAAAAATTGTGGAATATTTATGGAAATAAATAATTTAGAATGATAAAGGTGATATTTTACCATAAAAATGTAAGTTTTATGATAAAAACACTAAATTTATCATAGAAAGCATAAAAGCAATAAAAATGTAAAAAAGCAATAAAAATAGAAAAAATGCAGAAATAAAATCATAAATAAATAAAGATGACAGCAATAGATATTTAAAAATAATA